>RJWJ010014759.1:0-37260 GCA_004363605.1 Indri indri | reverse complement strand
GTCATTATCTGTAATGATATCCTGTCTGATATCATTCATAGCCCTTACCTTTATCTGAATTTTTGTTTATTTATGGGTATATTTTTTAAATTAAGAAATAACATTTCAAACAGGTTTATTATCTTGTTTTCCTCTAGAATATTTGTCTGAAGAGAACAGGAACCTTTTCTCTCTCATTCACTGACGAGATGCAAATTTGTTTAATGGATGGACAGATGGAGAGATGGATGGTTTTTCTAACTTGATTTTTAAACTTACATGTCAGTGGGGCAGTATGTTTGGCTTTGTTTTTGGTTTTTATCCTCCTATTTATTTTTTTTATCTCAAGAACTAGTCTTATCATATCCCTACACTCAGCACAAACTCTTGAGATACCTGATGCACCTCAGGTCTAGCACTCTAAACTATTACTTTCATGGAATGAGAGGATCTTACTAGCCAGAAAGAAAGGTTATTTTCCAAGATAAATGTTAGGTTGTTTAATGACAAGAAACAGGGAAAAAAGAAAGTTCTGAGTAAAAGCACTTTCTGATACAACTGGAGCCCAATCTAAAGATTCACCTGTTTTGATGGAAGGAAAGGTACCAATCTTAGTAATGTCTAATGAGAAGTGATAGTATTTATCAGGAAATTGAATATGCATAAAGATACAAGATGATTTTTTAAAAAGTTGGCATAAAGTTTTATTTATTTCTGATATAGGCATATTTATGTTTATGTATCTTACACATTTGTGCTTAAAAATATACATTTGGGTAGATTGAAGTGTGTCATATATAAAACATTTCAATGTTAAGAAACATAATTCAAAATATATATTTTCAGTAGCTCTATACTCTGTACTGTATCATTCTTCGTTGTTCAAAGGGATCTGTATGAGGTGATAAATAAGACTCTCTAATTATATATCACCTGGAAAATAGAAAACAACACAATTCTGCTGGCATATAAAAGCTCATAGGCTTGAGTCAGTTCAAAAATTATAGCAAGAACACTGTAAAAGAAGTCACAGCTCCCTAAGAAATATCAACAGCTTGCGAACAGCAGCTATTGGCTTTTTGTTTACCAAGTAATTTCAAATTGCATACCACATATAGATGAGGAGTTTTGTGTAGGATATTGGCAAACTCATCTTGCAGTGTCCTGGTCAAGGCTGAAATGTGACACACTAATATATTTATGTTAGAGTTGGAGGTTTTAAAATTCTTGATTACAAAAAATAATTGACTATAGGGAGTAATAAACAGCTCAGAGAGAAAGGTACCACCTTTCAGCATTTCCCTGCATGAGTAGACACTCTTATTAACACCCCTGAGATCTATCATGTAACATAGGAAGAAAGATAATACACAGAGGTTCAATTTTAGGAATGAAAACTAAAGTGTTTAGCAAAGATAAGCTTGACTTGCATATTTATTAAAGGTGAAATCCTATAGTACAATGTAAGAGTTTAATAACAAATCCCTTATGGTCTCAGATGTGCAATAAGCCAAAAGGGCTGTTCTGGGGATGGACATATTTGACTATATTCTTTATTGATTAATTGCCTATAACGTGACCCCAAATCAAAGGACATTTTCATGTCAGTGCTTATGGCGATTTAATTTTTTAAAACAATAAGAATTTTTGTCAGATTTTTGTCTTTTACCACAGTGGATTAATTTAGAACCAAGCTTAAAACAAAATTACAATTTACTGCATGTGGTGTGCACGCACACACACGAGAGGTCGTAAGCGAAATGGAGTAGTTTTCTGTAATTCCAAAAGATTAGTGGCTATTTATAATATGTATTTTATAGGAAAATTTTGCAGGATAGATATTATTTTTTGGGATTGTGATCAATGGATTCAGCCAAGGTCATGGAATTTTTCTTTGTAGCATATCAAAGTATATCTACATAGTGAATTGCCTGCCTCGGCCTTATTGAACCTACTTTCTGAGATCTGTTTATCACAGAGCATGCACGGACATGGAACCATGAACAACTTCTTACTCCTGAGGAGCTATAACACTAATCACTTTTATATTATGCCTGACAAAAATCCAAAAACTAAATGTTTTGATTACAAAAATAAAAATGTGTTAATCCTTCGTATGGTCAGTGACCATTTTAAACTGTTCCATTTCATGAACCCAAAAGTATAAACACCATGAGACCTGATGGGATTAGATAAAAACTGCACATTTATGCACATTTACTAGAGTTATTTTCTCTTTCTTCCATCCATTCTTTGATTGTATTTAGTTTTTATTTAAGTGACTACTATTTTTTTTTATCCCTTTTCCTGGATTGATTTTGGATTTTCCCCTGTAAGATATCATATAAACTCTATAATGTGGAGAATACTATTTATACTGAATTTCATATAAAGTTTATGAAGTCTTATAAAATAACATGCCGCTATTTAAAACGCAGATTATCTTACAAATCTAGGTTTAAAATTTATTTAGTAAAGAAAAATAGCTGTTATTAAGTGTCGGGCATTGTGCCGAGCATATGGCAAACCTTATTTCATTTAAAACTCATAAAAACTTTAGGATATTTTAAGTACTCACATTTTTACACATGAGGAAATCAAGGTGGAGAGAGGTTAAATGACATGCTTAACATTGTTCCAAGTGGTTGCTTCAGAGTTCAAATGCATGCAGTCTGGCACCAGAGTGAGTATGTGCTTAACCTCTATGCTACCGTAAGAGTATCTGAATAATAAAATTGTTTGTGAGTAATTAGTTTTTTATCTTTGAATTCCACACCTTTGAGTTGTGCAATAGAAGAATAGGAATGGAAGAAAAATTACATGGGAAAGTGCAAATTAGAGGGATTTCTTTCATTTCCTCTCTTCCTTCACAGAGGAAGGTAGTTTTAGGTAGAAAGTTCCCTGAAATCTCAGCCTGGGTGATCACTTTAGCCCCTGTCACCCAAATTTAACCTTTTTCCTCAGTTGGAAAGAGCTTGAGGGGAGATTTACTACTATTCTTCATTGTCAAAAAACTTGTAAACATATGAATCACTTCGGCGATTGCCATATGAAAAACTGAATCTTAGATGCAATAATTCAAAGAACCAACTAAAGCTCCTTCTACTTGTTGATTCATGATTGAGAACGAAGTATATTTGGGAGCAATTGGGAAATAAGATAGACCTCCATGGGAAGGGAAAAATAATAACTATATCCAGAAAAACCTGTCAATTCTAGGGCAAATCTAAGGAGATAAGCCACAGCAGTTAGTGTATCAGTTAATATAAGCTAGGTTATGCTGTGTTTAACATCACCAAAATCTTGGTGGTTTAAAACTATATTTCTTTTATATGTCTTAATACTAGTAAGAGTCAGATGAAGGCTTTATTCTACATTTGTCCTTTCTCAAGAATGTAGCTGAAGGATTCTCCACCATTGGGAATATCACTTGGCTAAGAGCAGAGAAAAGAAATTTTGCAAATTGTGTACCAGCTCTTAATGGATTTCCCCAGAAGTGAAATATCTCTTTCATATTTCACTAAAAAATAGCATTTGGCCAAATCTAACTTCAGAGAGGTAGGGAAATACAATCCTACTATGTTTTGCCACAAACCTAATATTAAATCCTACCAAATGATATTAAAGCATGTCTCTCAAAATCTACAGGATACAGTTAACTTTCGTATAATTGAAACTTCCAACTTTAAACCTTGGTGCACTGCATTACAGGTAAAGATTTTTTCACCCTAAAAGACATATTACATAGAAGGGGTTGCAGACCAGTTTCTACTGGAAACTGAACATCAAAGAAATTTCCAACTTCAATGCACATGGGAATGGAATAAGGGTATGGACAAATAAAAGTGTTAAATGTTTTACATTTTATAGTTCTTTGCCCATTTCTTCACTAATACTTGAGATAGATAATACTTTCTATTGTATAAACTAATTATTAATTACTTTTCAAAAGAGAACTCTAACAAGAACTACTAAATACAAGAACAAAAAAATACCTGAATCCTGAGACCTTTCTCTTGTGCTTGCTATATTGGCTCCACTTGTATTCCCACCTATTTAAAGAGTGCAACCTTCTACTGAGCTAGAAAGCAAAGAATTATCTTAAATTCATCCACTGACTTCATTTTGACTTCCAAAGTTCCATAAGATTGGTGCTTGAAAAATTATCTTATACTTTTTTTCTCTCTCCATTCTCACAAGGGCTTCTTTTCTCCCTTAAATTGTTCTCCCATTGGACCCTGAAATGGGGAGGATCTGATATCTTGCCTCTCCAGCAAGTGATTAACATCACCACCAGAGTAACTATTGTAAAACTCAGGTCAGTTCAAAGCACAGCTCTCCTCAAAACATTTTAGTGACTTCTATATCAGGCCAAACCCATCACTGCAATAAAATGTCATCCAAAATCTGACTCTCAAAAAGCTCTGATTCCTCTCTCCTTTTCTTTCTTCCTTAGACTCATGGTCTTCAAATGACCTCATGTGATGAAACTTCCCTGTTCTAGTCTTACACCTGCTTTTAGCATTTTTTTTTTTTTTTGCACTACACCTTACAGATATATAATGAGTTATGATTAAGACACTGTATAGGGTTATAGTTAAGAAGACAAATTCTGGCACCAGATATCCTTGGGTTCAAATCCTAGTTTTGTCACTGACAGTTACAGCTTGACATTGATCAAATTACTTAATGTCTCCATACTTTAGTTTCTTCATCTGTTGTTGTGATGGCTTAATGGGTTAATATAGGAAACCTATAATAATGCTTCCTGCACTCTATAAGTATCAGCTATATGTAGTAGAATTTCACCCTACCTTATTCCCTTCTCCACTGTGTAAATTCCGTAAAAGCCAGGAAAATTGTTTTCTTTATTTCCATACCCCTGTAGCACATAGCACAGTGCTTGGCTCTATGTAATCAGTTTATGCTTTCAGAGAGAAGTAATTCTACAGAAATAATGTTCTTACTAGAAAACTATGTCACATTATATTCAATAATAAATTTCACTGCTAAGAGAGGATAAAGATAGAACCTATGTAGATTTTATAAAGCCTTCATGAACACCAAACCTGAGATCATTTAAGCTCTGTTTTCTTGTTCTTGTATCCTGATTTGTCCCCAGTGGAAGGTTTGCAGAGGATTTTGGCTTTAGGGTCCTTATACCAACCGTGACCAACTCTCATCCAATCCTGGGTCCCTTCCCAGGTGGAACCACTGGTATCAAATTGGTAGGCCTCCTAAAAGTTTTTCATTTCATTTTCATACATAGGTCGTGGCAATCCTTAAATGTTAGCACATACAGATCTACCTCATTCCTTTTAGCAGTCTACATTTTGTAGTATTTATGTGCCATGGTATGAGTAAATTATCGATATTCTCAAAAACAGAATATGTATTTTCTATGTCTTTCCTGTTAAACATTCTTAAACCTGTCTCCTTAAGCACATATATGATACAGAGGAATTTTAAATTTTAATAGATATTTTCAAATTACTCTGCAAAATGACTTCACAAATTCATGTATTTACAAACAATGAGAGAACATTTTTACATACTGTTAATAATATTGATTAGATCATACCCTAACAGTTTTAACTATTTTGTTGGATAAAAAATATCTTGTTTTCATTTTTTTATTTTTCCAGTCCCTGATTAATTTTATATAACATATTTGAACACTTTTTGCATTTGTTTTCCTCTTATATAAAGTCTATAGATTAATATGAAGTATTAACCTTAACCTCATTATGTGAAAGTAATTTTATCCAATGGCATAAATTTTGTTTATTTTCACTGATTAAGATGCTAGCACCCTAAATATTTTTAATTTAATTTAGATTATATAAAATGGCAATTCAAATTTGATTATATCTGAATATTGATATATGGAATCATAGAATCAAATAATACAGCATAAATTTAATTTACTATTAAATATCTCATATATAATTTGTTCAGGCTTTTGGTGATAAAAACCTTCAAAACATTCAATAATTAATAAGTTAATATGTATAAAATACTTAGTACAGATCCTGAAACTTAGAATTTTTTAAAATTAGTGAATTGATATTTACTGTTACTATTTTCATAATTATTACATAAGCTAGGTAAATAAGGCTCATTAGTCATATTATCATATTTTGGATATACAACTAAATTAAATCATAAATTTCAATGGATAATTTCATGAAAGAAAGTTGTTCTAAAAGTAATTAATAATAATATTGGATTTAAATATATATGTTTGAGTTCTGTCAGTTTGCCTGCTATGTGCTATATAAAAAGGTATATATTACCTAATGCAGGATAATTTTTTTTTTTTTTTTTTTTTTTTTTGAGACAGAGTCTCGCTCTGTTGCCCGGGCTAGAGTTGCTGTCTCACAGCAACCTCCAACTCCTGGGCTCAAGGAGCTATTTATCCTCCTGCCTCAGACTCCGAGTAGCTGAGACTACAGGTGTGCATTGTAGTCCTACTAATTTTTTCTATTTTTTTTAGTTGCCTGGCTAATTTTTTGTCTATTTTTAGTAGAGACAGGGTCTTGCTCTTGCTCAGGCTGGCCTTGTACTCCTGAGCTCAAGCAATCTTCCCTCCTTGGTCTCCCAGAGTGCTAGGATTACAGGCGTGAACCACTGTGCCTGGCCAGGATAAAATGTTGATGTGAAATTTTAATTTAGAATATTATTGAAGGGAGCGATTGATAGGAGAAAGTGGTGTAATTTGAGTTGGAAAAATAAATCAGTATTGACCAAGGAATGCTAGGGAAACACCACCTTCATATAAATATCAAAAGCCATGAATTTAAGGCTTGGTGGTAATATTAGAACATCAAGTATTTATGAGAAAGAACTATTAGTATTTAGGAGTAAGTCCAGAGTGCTGAAACGAATTAAAATCGGCATATTTGCGTAACGTGTCTGATTTATCTCTATCTCTGGACATTGTTCTTGTGTTGTAGTTTTCCTGGTACATATTTAATAAGTAATAAAAAGCCATAAAAGAAAAACTTTAAGTAAAAATTTAAAAGCAAACAACATGAATAATCAAGTTTGTTTATTAGCTTTGATTGTTATAGAAGAATTAATATAATATATTGAAACATAAATCTTAACATGGGGTTCTAGGTCTAATTCCAGGTTTTCATTGTTGTTAGTTACAAATGGGCATAGGGAATAATACCCCAAAGAGAAGCTGTCCTTTGCTTTAAAAAACAAGAATGTTATAATCTTTGTATAGAAAGATTATAGAAACTTATGCCACATAAAGTCCCCCCTCCTCCCAATGTATAATTTTATATGTTTTTGTATTTCTATCTTGGTTCACTCTCACCTATATTACTCATGATTTTTTGTTTTTCAATATTTGTTTTATTATTTATCTTTAAACTTGACCTGCCCAGGCTCCTTGTTTCTTAATATTCCAAGACCTTTTGTATCATTCAGCTATCAGAGTATATTTCTTTGCCTTGAGTATTTTACTACTTTACCTTACTTTCTCCATTTATTATTTAATTTTTCTTTTTAACATCTTATCAAATTATTTCTTTTCTATTATTTTTATTTGAGACATGCTTTTCTCATTTATAATTTCTTTCATGTTTTTTGATCTCATCTCAAAGCAAATTTTTTTGATTTTCTAATGGATACACTCAGAGACATTAGAGATCATTGCGTTCAGTTTCCTTATTTTACAAATAAGAAAAAAGTCCCATATGTGACAGATGCCAAACTAAATACCAGTTCAGATGGTAATGCATTCCTAATTTGGTGCTACTTTTATTATGCCATGCAACATTTTCTTGCTTTTAATATTTTTAAAGCATGTATAAGTTACTCCCAAAAGGATACATTCTATGTTTAATATTTTACATAGATTTCCATATTTGTTCCTCATAACAGCTTCATGAGATCATATTATATCTCAATTTCATGAATTCAAAACTGAGAGAGTCAGAGGGTGAATTTTCATCTCAAAATGTTTTCCTACTTTCTTTCTCTTTTGTTTTATTGTAAATTGACAGTTTATAATTGTATAAATTTGTGGGGTACAAGGTGATGTCATAATAATTCATGAAAGCAGTGCGGTCTAATTAAATGAAGCTTATTAACATAGCTGTCACCTCAAATACCTAACATTTTGTGGGGAGAGCATTCGAAGTTTTCTCTTAGCAACTTTGAAATGTACACTACTATTAATTACTATGTTGTGCAATAGAATTCAAAATAACAAAAAAAAATATTCCTCCGGTCTGAGATTTTATAGCCTTTGACAAACATCTCTTCACTCTTCACAACCCGCAGCCTCAGTAACCACCACTGTACTCGCTGCTTCTAGGAGTTTGATTGTTTTGGACTCCATATTTAGGTCCATTTTCTCCACCACATTATTTCTTATTTTGATTTTACACTGGCTTCTGCAAGTCATTTAAACAAATATTGACATTCAAGAATATTTAATAAAATATTGATATACTAAATTGTGAAGAATGGCCAAATGAAAATGTCCATCTTTGCATTAGAGAAATTAAACCAACTTAAAAAAATAGTATCTATAGGGGTCTTCAAATTAACATTCCTTTTTAGCTTACTATACATTGTAGAATATTTGTGAAATATGGAGATCAAAACCGCAAATATTCCTTACCTACATAAATTATGGAGTCATTTTCTAGTGAAAACAGATAGTTGGAAATCTATAAAAAATAAATGTATTTTGTTCTCATAAATGTTGGTGTTGCAGGTTGTGATATTCCCAAGCAGGGATGATGGTTATTACTAAGAAATATTTCCATTTGGTTGGCACTATTCTGTTTGTTAAGTATCAATAAAATAAAAGAATATAGTCACATTATTTTGAGTAAAGGCATTTGCTTTGAGAAGGACAAGAGATGTGGTAATATAGACCTATCGTTCCCTTATGAAATAATTTTAAATTCATTTTAGTTACATGGGTCCAGTACTGTTAACATCTGGGCAATGGGAAATAGGTTTAAACAGAATAACAAAAATATCATTATAATGTTTATAGTGGACAGGTAAAAGTGTTATAACTTTATGGAAAAGCAAAATGAAACTATAAGCTAATCAGCTGCAGATATGACCATTTACATTTATTAATTTATATATAGAGATTGTCCAGGCTTTGGAAAAAACATTCGTTAGGAGTTAAATTTAGACTTCCTTGTTAGTTTATCTTAGTTATCCTCTCCTTATATCTGATATTTAAATGGAAAAGTACTGGGCACACACACACACAGAAATACACATACAGTAATGTAGTGCATAATGATGTTTCGGTCAACTGTGGACCGTGCATATACTACAGTGGTCCCATAAAATTATAATGAACTACAAGCTTCATTCAAGGTAAGTGTCCTATACAAATGTACCATTTTTAATCTTCTATGCCATATTTTTACTGTACCTTTTTATATTTAGATATGTTTAGCTACACAAATATTTACCATTATGTTATAATTGCTTATAGTATTCAGTATATTAACATACTCTATAGATTTGTAGCCGAGGAGCAATAGGCTATGGCCTAGGTATGTAGTAGGCTGTACCATCTGGGTTTGTATAAGAACAGTATACTTTATGATGTTCACATGACAACAAAATCACCTAACAATGTATTTCTCAGAATGTATACCTGTCATTAAGCAGCACATAACTGTATAAGAATATATATAATCATAACCTAATGATGATCATGGAAAAATAAAAATATTAAAGAAATTAAACACATAAATCCAACCAACATTGTTGTACTTCCTCATTTCCAGGAAACATTTGTCAAAAAGTGTGGTGAAAAAAGTATGCTTGTGATATTGTATACTTTTAAATAGCTTGTGGATATGTATTGCAGAGAATATACCACACTATAAAGACATCGGATATTATTATAACAAAATAAGCTTATATGAACCTCAGTGTACAGGGTAAATAGCTTATTTGTTTACAATATTCTTACAGGGGATATAAACTTATATTCGTTAGTTAATATTTTGCATTTTTCAGTCAGTCTTTCAGTTACAGATAAGAAAACAGTTAAAATGTGCACTTTTTTTATTAGCTTAGAAATGTACTCTAATTTAGCTTATAGAATATATTATCTATTTGCAATACAATTATTTCAAAATAGGATAAATAAAGAAAACCAGTCTATGCTGTTCACATACTTCTGGATACTCTTACAACACAAAAAGAGGCATAGATATCTTCATGTTTGTACCATAATCGCCTCTGCATTTTTATCGCTTATTGGCGAGAACAATTTGCTACAAAGCAATAATAAAACGGAATGTAATCAAATGTCACTATGGTCTTTTATACTGCAGTAATGTCAAATAAGAATAATAGGTTTCATAAAATGCAGGGAGAACCTGGGAACAACCTGATTCAGTTGGTGTTCAGATTCATGGCTCAATAAAACTTATTCATATACATTTGGTATACACACATTGATATGTAATAAGCTATGTGCGATTTTATTTAATTATATAGATTTTTTTCCACAGTGGATTATTGAAGGACTTTATTAAGTAAGGTTTCATGAGCCAGAATCCCTCAATAGATTTGAAATCCCAAGTATAATAATAATGAGAAAATCTATTTCATAGTTCTTCATTCTAGGGTCCTTTGTCAGAGGAGGAAAAGGAACCAATGCTATGTTCTGTCTAGAGTCCCATGATACAATGTTTTTGAAAGATACATCAATATCAGGAAAATCAACTAATTGCATAACATAAATTCTAAGATAAAGTGTCACTATAATTGTGATCTCCTGAAATGTTTACACCTATAGTCATCAATACCTGAGCTCTCTTTAAGCGTTCATGGTCCATTGAGACTTTCAGAGCTTAAATCCTAGCGTCTAGTCTGGTGAAACTCTAATTCCTTCCCTCTCTCATACTGTCTGTATAAAACTTATACCATTTATTTGAAGCAGATGCCTAAATATGTTTTTTTCCAGTGCTTCAGTAAAACTACTCTTAGAAACAAAAGTGTATAGATTTAGGCTATAAAGTTTTACTAAAAAAGTTTCAGTGGCTGATGTGTACAGAGTAAACTCTGCAAGATAAAACATGCTGTATAGCTTTGTGCATAAGGTTTAATTCTTAAAGAATTATTTTCATCTTGAACTCCCAAACTCAGATATCTGTCAGTGCCAAGTCAATTGTATACATGTGTAAACTGGAATGATGTGTAACACCATAGGAAGTCGTGAGCATTTGTGGGTTCAAGAAATATAAAACTTTACCTAAGTCACTCAAATTTAATTTAAAAAAAATAGGTATTGTCTGACCAAACAAAATATCTCTGACTTCTGGGTTCTTCATTATGTGACTTTGATAGGGAGAAGCCCATAGTATTTAGCACCAAAACTGTAACCCTAAATACCCAAGTAGAAAGAAAAGAGTCTTGCCACTATATAGGAAACTAAAGAATACTAAAATAAGATGACTTGATCTTCTTCTGGCAAAATTTCGCTTTCCTGCTGTGGGTCTGACAGGCTTATATGGCCTCTAGTACTCTGGCTAGTATTGTGGATCTGTGGAGTAGCAATCAAAGGAAAAAAAATCAAAGCAAAAGCCATGCTTATTCAGGGCTTATTTCACCATAGTGGAGTAGACCCATGAATGTGGGGAAAATTGACTTCTGTTTGAAGAAAATCCATTGACATCCAGTTCATCCAGTCCCCTAGCTTCAAAGACCATCCAGATGCTGAAGACCCCTGTTGCATACCTGTCCTTCAACTCTCCCCGAACACGGACTCACATAGTAGTCAGCTGCCTAGTCAATATCTCTTTCTTAGATGTTATAGTTAGTGAAGGCACAAGCTAAGTTGCTATAAAAAAGAGATCCCAAAATATACTGACTTGAGCAATGTATCAGTCTATCTCTCTCACGTAGATGATTAAGGTTGGTGGTACAACCCTTTTATCTTAGATATTTAGTAGCTTGAATGGAAAAAAGGGCAGAAGGACACACATGCCTGTGGCCATAACTAAGTTGCGTAGACACACCAAGCATCAAAGGCTAAGAAATGCACTTAGTTCAAACTCAGAATGTCTTTTATTAAAAGAGAAAGGAATGAATATTGATGGCTAACTAGTACTATCTGACAGCAGATATTCCATAGGCATCTACAATGTGCCCAAAAATGGAGTTCTTGATTTTTCCTTCCAAACATGCTTCCCCATAGTTTATTCCATTTCTGTGAATATGAGCTATATTCTTCCAGTTGCTCACAATAAAAAAAAAAGGGGATTCTTTTCCTTTTTTTATGGCTTCAGATTATTTCCATCAATAAATGTTGGTACTCTATTTATTCTAAATATATCCAGAATTCTGCATGTTTTTTTCACCTGCCTTAGTTCCACTATTGTCCAAGTCACTAGGATTTCTCACCTTGATTATTAGCATAGCCTCCCAACTGGTCTTCCTACTTCCAACCTTGCTTTGCAACAGTATGTTCTGCACACAACAACCATAATGCTGCTTTTCAAATGGTGTTCTTCTGCTCAAATATCTTTCTCTGGGTTAGATACTGGCAAGACTCTATGTGTTCTATTTCTTTTCTTTTTTTTATATTAATTTCTTTAAAAAAATTTTGTGATTACAGTGGCAGAAGTATTTAAATTAATTAATTTCACCTCTTTTCTCTTCTCTCTTTTCTTTTCTTTTCTTTTCTTTTCTTTTCTTTTCTTTTCTTTTCTTTTCTTTTCTTTTCTTTTCTTCTTCCTCCTTTCCTTTTTCTTTTTGAAATGGGATTTTGTTATCACCCAGGCTGATCTTGAACTCCTGGCCTCAAGTGATCCTCCTGCTTTGGCTTCTTGTTTTTTCTTTCTTCATACTTCAGTCTTTACCCTTCTCCCTCTTTCTCATTCCATTCCAGCCATACTGTCCTGTCCTCTGAGCTGTTCTTCAAGCCCACTAAGCACCCTTCCTCTTTGTGGGCTTTGACTTTACTGTTTTCTTTGCTTGAAATTATTCTCCCCAATATCTGCTTTTAATTTTTCCCTTTCCCCAAGTTGCGTTTCAAATGCCACCTTTTCAAAGAGACTTTCTCTGCCCCCGTGCATTGCATACAAAATAGCCCATACATATAAGTCACTCTATTTTATCTTTCCTTACTCTGTTACTCTTCATGTAATAGGCACGTATTGTTTTCAAGTATGAATACACATATTTTAAACAGATGTTAAAGTCAATTGAATGTAGTAGTGGCTCTAAAATTATCAGTGGAGATATAGATGATAGTCAAAATAATGGCCCATCAAAATAGCCACATCGTAATTTCTGGAACCTATGGTAAGGTTACATGGCAAAGAGGAAGTAAAGTTGCAGATGAGATTGTTTGCTAATCAACTGACCTGAAAATAGAAAGATTATTATCCTGGATTATCTAGGTGGACCCAGTGTAATTACAAGGGTCTTTAAGAGTGGAAGAGGGAGTCAGAAGATTGGAGCAGAGGAGTGGCAACCTAAGAAGGACCTGCCCATTGCACGGGCTTCGAAGATACAAGGAAGGGGGCCACAGGCCAAGAAATGCCATCTCTAGAAGCTGCAGAAAGGTTAGGTAAGCAGATTCTTCTCCAGAGCCTCCAGAAGGGATGCAACCCTGCTGGCATCTTGATTTTAGCCCAGCAAGTCCCATTTCAGACTTGTAAGCTCCAGTATTATAAGATAATGAATATGTGTTGTTTTAAGCCATTAAGTTTGTGATCAGTTTGTGCTGTTACAGCTGCAATAAAAAAACAATACAAAGTACAACATATGTTAAAGTTTAACATGAATTGGATATTCTCTCAACTCTGGCGAAGTATTTGCCTGATTCAGTGATTCTTACAGTACCTATGGGATACTTTTGTTTACTGATGTTCACAATGTGCAAAAATTAAAAATTAAAAAAAAGTCCTTGCCTCATCTCATCCCTGTCTAACCTAAAATAGCACCCATCTGTCCATAAATACTAATTATGTATTTGTGAGGGAGTATAATTGTTTTCTGTTGGTTAGTGACAACCAGGTACTTTACCCTGACATAGAAAAAGAAGCTACTCTCTTTTTACTGATTCCTCAGTGAAATGAATAGCCACCCTGTTTAGTGATATATAAAACTCTAATAAATAAATATAGTGAATAACTGAAAAATTAGAAGACAAGTAAGCTTTTATGAATTCAAGTAAGATTTCTGATAAAATAAATTACAGTTTTGCTTTCTATTTCTTTACCTAAACTACTAATCAACTATGGGATAGTAATAATGTAATAGTAACATTTGTTTAGCATTATCTATGATCTAGGCACTGTACTGTTTCATACGCATGTGTTATGTTTATGTGTAATCCTAGTTACAAGCCTTTGTGATAAGTTCCAATGTGGTATTTTATAAAATGAGGTACGAAGAATTAGATAATTTACTCAAGTTCTAACAGCTAGTAAGCATTTTGGAGAAATAATTTTGTCCTAGGATTTCAGCTTAAAGATGTGTCCATGTATGCTTACAATCTTGGACTCTTATGAATTAAAAAATCACAAGGAGATTCAGACATAGTGTTCAAGAATTTATATGAGCTCATTACTTTTTGAGTTTTCTCTGTTTACAGTTTTCTGTTCTCTGCATTTTAAGAGAGCTGGTTTATATTACTCTCTGTACACATGTCTGTGTGTGAATGTGTGTGTTTGTGTGTTGCCTTTGCAGCTGCTAAACATGCACCTGCATCAGACTGAATCCAGCTAAAACCTGCTATTAGTGCATATTATCTGGGATACTTGGAATGGTATTTGCTTGCTTTTGACATTAGTGACTGACCCTGACATGCCTTTATCTTTAAACAGCCAATCTTCTTTTCAGAATATTGTTCCTATAGCACTATATTTAGCTAATAATTTTATGCGTTGTGATTTTCTTCCAACTAGTTTTGAGTTTTTGCAATTTAAAATCTGTTTGATATAGTGAAATAAAGTATGTAGAAACAAACCCCTAGGATATATTAGCAGTTGTGTTTTTTTTTTCTTTTATCGTTAAACCTGGTGCATTCATGCAACCAAGAAGATGAGCTTTAAGTAAAGATGGTACTTTCTTTTTTCATTTTATGTACTCAATGCCACAGAGCAAAAATAAGCATTTAATACACATTTCTTTTTCTAATCAATATATTGTTTAGGAGATAAATTAGTGCCAAGAAAAGGATTAAATATTATGGTTTCTTGTTGAGTTTTTCTTTTGAAAAATAGTCACCTACACATTTAGTGAGTACCCATTTCAATAGAAACCATATGTGAAACTTAAATTGTTTATTCAGGTACATGAAGGATATTTAGAAAACCAACCACAATTCCATACATAACCAAAAGACACAGAATTTGAAATTTAATGTATATGACTCTCATTAATTTGTCCTTCTCTCAAGGTGAGATTTCTGTTGTAGCTTGTTCATTTAGACTTTTACATTTCGCTCAGATTCTTTTTCTTTCCCCAACCCCTACAAAAATTATTTTCCAGGAATTAATTCAAGCTCATCAAATTTGATGTATTAGTAATTTTTTAAAATTTTCTAATGAGAAAGAAAACTATTTTTGAATCCCAAATGTAGAAAGAATCATACAAAAAAAATTGAACATAAAAGTGGTACATCATTTCTGTAGAGCCACACAATAATCTGTACCTATACAACCATGTCCAAGGAATGGCATTTTTATAAAAATGAGAAAATGTCATACATTAAGTACTTTATAATGTTTATGTAAAAGCAAACTTTCCCATTTTCTTTGCCTTTACAAATGATGCCCAGGGATACAGCAGCCTTTATTCATCAAGTGCCAGCACCAACTGGAGTTTTATTAATAATATCAAGGATGTTAAAAGGTAAGAAAAAAGTTATTAGGCTATCAATTTTCTTTCATAATTCTGAAAATGCCAGATGGGTACATAGTAATAAATACTCCAGTTACATACAATGCCTCAACCTCTGAGATCATAATGTTGGAAAACGCCACACATGGCATCTTGAAATGGGATAAACGTATGCAAGTGATGAGGTGGCCGCAGTGAAGAGCACAGTGATGGCAGAGTTATCCTTTGGTAGACATTGGATGAGAAATGTCCCCAGGTGGGTGACGCTTGCAGAAGGACATTTGGAGTGCTCCTTCAGGTTATCTCTGTGGGCTCCGACAGCAGGTCACTGACTATTCCTGCCAGGATCAGTGCCCACACACAGTGTAGCACCATGAACCTGGCATGTTTCCAGAAGGGATCCGTTGCATGTACATGCCAGACACTCTTTTCTGTATCACATACAAATGCCCATTTGAGAATGTAATCTCTATTTAAAAAGAAATAAAAAGCCATTACAGGTGAAGAAAATGAGTTTCAAAAGCTAAGTGACTTACCCAAGGTCACAGAGCTAGCAAAAAGCAGAGCTAAAGCACATACACTGGGCTTTTGGATCCTTCCACTCTGTTAGAGCCGCCTATGCTATTATTGTTCACCATCACCATCCATTTACTTGCCCAAATGAAAGAAAAATAAGAAAGAGATGCAAATTTCTTTCAAAACAGAAAAATATTTTATAGTTTATAATATTTATCATACTAAGCTGAGCTGTTTAACTGATTTTTAATAACTGTTTTATTCTTCACCTCATTCACAGTGGAAGGGTAAATATGATCACATAAAACAAAGACTTGCATATTCAGTTCCTAGCCATTCATACTCAGGTTTGAGATGTTGGCTTAGAAGATAGTCTGAAATCCTCATATATGACTTCGAAATGAAGGAGATGATAGGCCTATAAATATTCCACAGAAAAAGAGAAAACGCCACTGTATGGAAAACTATCCTGCTGATTAAACTTCAGTAAATGAGCATTTATACTTCTGAGAGGAGGCATTGCCAGTATCTAGTAAATAAACTAGGTTGCTTATAAACAGTGAGCATGTGACTACTGGGGAGCCACAGTTATTCTAAGTGCCCTGAGAGTTCATGTCCTCTGTAGAGCCTTAGTAAGTTGCTAAGTATAACACTAGGATTAGAAAACATAATTATCCCTCATCATGAATAGTCAAGAGTCACCAAACTCTTTAATAAAGGGTAATTACTTAAAATAGAGTTACTTTGAAGGTCCGGCTTTTTAATAGAAAAAAGTGAGTTTGACTAGTCTGGCATCATTCCTTTAAATTCCTGCAAACACCTTTTTCTCTAGGTTCATACTTTTTAAGAGCAATGAGTTTGTTTTACTTTCATCTATGTTCTATTTCATTATGAGAAATGAAAAACGGGGGATGTGTGTTTAAATATAAAATAGTAATTAGACTCTGACTGGGCAGCAGAAAGGTTAAATGTTCAATCTGCGCTATTTTAAGACATAAGAACAACTGCTCTCTCTGTCTTGATGTACTCAGAAATCCCAGTTAGTATGAGGAGAATTTTGCATTGAGAATGCAAGAGCCACTTACTTTTTTTTGAAGTTCTCCTTCTTAAAAGCACCTTGTATTTAGAAATCTCTTTACGGTTCAGGATGCTCCCGGGCGTTTAGCTTTGGTGTACGGCCTGTGATGGAAAGCTGAGGCCTTGGCTTAGTGTGTGCAGAGCAGCCCCTTCTATGTGAATAGGTGTAGGACCCCTTGTCTGCTCGTGCAAGAGTGGTGGTAAAATTGCACTCTTGGTGGTAACAGGAGAAGGGATCAAGTAGCTTACTTAAAGTTAGCAAAATGTAAGTTTGATTAACACATTTCTCTTTACCTCAATTCTAAAGAGTAATTTTTCCTCGATAATATAGCATTCGATTGGTTGCCAAAGAAGACAATTATATTAGATTTGACAGCAACCACTTTCTTTGTATCTCATTACTTTGCTTAGGGAGATAGCAATCTATAATTAAGAAAAGTAAGTGATGATTTGTGGTAAGCTCAAATTACCAGAGATATTTCTTTTTCTATTAAGGAATCATATAAGTAAACTAGGGTTCTGATCTTGGGCCCTTCTTGAAAATTTATTGTACAACATATAAATTATAACAACTTATATTTGTTTGTGGAGACACAAATTTTTTTATCAAATTTAAATACTGTAAAATACAATACTGTGTAATTTTTCTGGTCTGTTTGACAAGAAATTATTACTTTAAAAGTTTTAATAAACTGCTCTGTGGTTAGTTTCATAATATCTGTTTAAGAGTAATTGTTAACTTGCTGTTCACTTCAAATTTTATTAGAAAATATATAATAAATGTCATACAAAATGTTACTGATAGATGCATTGTCTGAATTTAAAATACAATTTTAGAACTGAAATAAAATAATGTGTCTTTAATAAGGTAATTAGTTCACTAATGCCATTGAGGAAATAGGTAAATGAAGTGAAGATAGCTTCAACAATTTTAAACCATTGATTCTATAGTCACTGCAACAAGGGTATTAAATGATAAAGGAATTAATTCCTTGTGTGCTAATAAGTTGTCCTATGAATTAGATAAAACTTCATATTATTATGGTTGATCGTTAAAACTTCCATGAATCTCATGATTATTGAATGAAAGTCTTCTATATATATAAGTTTTGCCTGCTTCTCCTTTCTTTTCAAATGCCCAAATTGATTTACATGTTAATTTAGAAAATAAATTTGGGCGTTATAATAGATAAAGTATTGGGCCAAACATGGTTGACATCTATAAAAAGGAAAAAAAGTAAATGCAACATAGGAAAAGGAAATTTGAGAATAGTAGTTTGGACAGCTAAGCATGAAGATTCTTTGCCAATTGTTTTAATACTGGCTTATAAATACAACTGTGAATTTTTATAACTTAAGTTCAGTAGGTCCTATACCTTGAATGATAGGCATGCTATTTCGACCCAAGTGACTGGCTACAGGATGTTTCAACAGCAAAAGTAATTACTAATTCTATTCCCATTAGAAGAGAAATATAAATTAGTTAATGATTTTCTTTCCTTATCATTTTTAATTTAATGATCCTGAAAATGTTGGATAGCTGTTTGCTCTTAGAATTACAAAAGGGTCAAATAGTGCATTTTTAAAAACATTTAATGGATTTTTAAGTCACTGTGTCATGAAAGGTTAGCAAATTTCTATGGTCATTCCACTTTAAGTGCAGAAAATGGTTTTGGAATAGATGTCAGATGAATAGTTTTAGAAATACTCCTATACAAATTACTTTCGTCAGATACATAGTAACTTACATTTATAATGTATAGACACACGAAGAAAATCTATTATGTTTCTGTAATATCATTTGTGGAAATAAACTCTAAGTAACTTCTTAATTCTTGTGGCTAAAGGTACTAATGAAATCTACAAGAAATGTCAATGAAATAACGTGTTTAATTCAGTCATCAGACACTCTCTTTATTCAGTGTTTTATTAAAATTATTAAAATACCTTAGATAAAAACTTTCATCCAGAAGACTCAGAACAGGAGAAGATTGGCAATATCACATTAAAAAAATGAAGACATAATTTAGTTTTAAAGGAAACTAGAAATAAAATTTATAATGTTTGTTAGCCTTTTAAAAGCTACTGACTAACTCTTAAAAGGTGTTGATATAACCTCTTCATTTAAAAGTTTACTATGCTTATTAGAAAAAAAATACATAGATAAAAGGTATTTTTAGGAACAGGGCTGGGTCACACAACTAAAGGAGGATGTTTTGCATTATTTATTTCCAGGTTGAGGCAGGGGCAAGGAGAGAAATCCCTCTGGGTCTAATTCAGAGAAGCTAGTGCAGGAAAAAAATGGATATATGAATCAGATTTTGCAGGTGTACTTTCATGTTCTTCGTTTTTATTTTTCAATTTTTAGGGAATATATTAGTTATGATTTTTTTTTAAAAATTATGCTTTGTGATCTTACAGTCAAAAGAAAACAGTCCTTCATATGCATCATTACAAAGGTAAAACATTATTGCTCAATTTATATTCCCACCTAGCTAAATACCTATGAACCCTAGCAGCAGCTAGGATTAATTTATTTTCAGAGCACTTTAACATGAGACAAATAAGGGCATATTTTCATGATATTACATCTATTTTAATTAAAACAATTGCATGTGTGTGTGTGTTTCTATAAAAGAATATAGTAAAACATACTCTAAAAGTACTTATATTTTCCTTAGATTTTTCTTTCATTTTATTTATGTAATCATATTTTTCATGATGCAAGAGCTTTAAACATGAGTAATGTTTGTATAATATCAAGTATATTTTACATATATGTTATAATTTGTACAATAGTAATAATAATTTCAGGATATGTAATATATACACTGATGAATGATCATTGTTTAAATTATTGCTTAATCCCCTAAAGTAGTATTCTAGACAGTTATCAGATTTGGCTTAGCAAATTAATCCTCTATATTCTGTTAGCTAAGGCCAAATAAATAGGATTGGATCATGATGAAATTATAACTGTAAAGAACAAATATCACTAGCATATTGATTAATAATGAAAAATAGCTTTCAAAATATTTCTGAAAAATATTCAATCTGTAGTTCTTTTGACCTAATGTAGCATGTTAAACAGTCTTTTTCATATTTTCAAAAGTTGATCAAATGGCATATATGTGATGTTCAGAAAAGTGATATGATCTAATTGTCATTTTAAAAGGATCATTCTGGATATTATTATGATATCAATCTTTTCATGACTATAAATGCTTAAAAAGATCATTTTAAGTTGCTCTGTAGATGACAGACTCCTGGGAAAAAAGGTTGAAATAAGGAAACCGATTAGAAATTTACTACAATAAGAAGAGACGAGAGATGAGGACAACTTGGACCAGGCTGGTAGCAGTGGAACTTCTTATAAATCTTGAGTTTGGGGCTATATTTTGAAGGGAAAGGATTTGTTGATGGACTAAGCATGGAGTGTGGAATAAAGAGGGTAGCGAAAAATGATTCCAAGTTGTTTGGCTTACACCTGGAAAAATAAATTTATCAATTATCAAATAGAAAAGATTGTAGAAGCTCAGATTTTTAAAGAGAATTAGGAGTTCAGTTTTGAACTTGTTAAATTTAAGATGACTTTTGGACCAACACAATTATTCAGGAAGCAGTTGGATATATAGATCTAATATTCAAGTGAAAATTCTGGGCTAGACATATATTTTGTCAGTCATCTGTGCACACTTGGCATTTAAAAGTATGAAACTTGGTGAGAACATCTAGGTAGTGAGGGTAGGCATTGAAGACAAGGGGACCAGTGACTGACTTTGGGACATGACAACAGTAGGGAACACTAAAGGAGACGAAATGTGAGACTAGTGAGGTAGGTGACCAAGGAGACCAAGAGAGTGGCGTTTGAAAGCCAAATGAAGCCTGAGCAATAAAGACTGAAAAGCTGTTTGTGAGAAATTAGATACGATGAGGTTGGAGAGAAAAATTCCATGGACTTAGCAACATAAAAGGTCATTTGTGACCCTGATGAAGAGCTGCTTATGGCAAGAGTAAAAAGCCATAGTAAAAGTAAAACCAAGGGCTAGGCATGGTGGCTCACGCCTGTAATCCTAGCACTTTGGGAGGCCAAGCACAGAGAATTGCTCAAGCTCTGCAGTTCCAGACCAGCCTGAGCAAGAAGGAGACCCCGTCTTTACAAACAACGGAGGAGTTTGAAGTCGCAGTGAGCTGTGATGCCACTGCATTCTACCCAGGGTGAGAGGGCAAGAATCAATCTTACAGGCAATCTTATAGGCAAATGTAATATGTTTCTCCAATGGTTAAGTAAAATGTTTAAAAGTCATTGCTTGACAGGAACTTATGTTATTTTACCATGTTTTCACTAATCTTGAGCTTCTATTCTTCCTTTTAAAAGCTCAGTAGCCTGTGTTCTATCTTTATAAATATAAAAAGGTTCATTTTTCTTGTTTAAGTTTAAAGTTGCACAGAGATGGCATTGGAATTGGAAATGGTGAAAAACAAGTGAAGAAGGTCTTCAGGAGTTGTCTCAAGCATCCACCGTGAATTCTCACTTCCTGTGTGTCAGTCGTAAAGTGAGTGACAGCTCAACTGCTTTCAATGAGCAGGGGTTGGACAGGCTTAAGGTTAGGTACTAGCAGCATGTCGAGCCTGTAAAAGTGATGGGACAGTCTGAATGAGTAGCTGGTATGGGAAGAAGAGAAGAATTAGAGGTTTAGACCTTTTAAATATAATATTGTCGCCCTTCTTTCATTTGTTTGCACAACCTATGTAATTATAGCAGAGCCTTCCCCAGGATGCCATGTTAAACTTGTAAGATTCCTTCTAATTTTTTTTCTTGTTGGTATGACATTTTTTTTTTTTTTTTTTTTGGAGACAGAGTCTCACTCTGTTGTGTGGGCTAGAGTGCCGTGGCGTCAGCCTAGCTCACAGCAACCTCAAACTCCTGGGCTCAAGCCATCCTTCTGCCTCAGCCTCCCAAGTAGATGGGACTACAGGCATGTGCCACCATGCCCGGCTAATTTTTTTCTATATATATTTTTTGTTTTCCAGATAATTTCTTTCCATATTTTTTTAGTAGAGATGGAGTCTCGCTCTTGCTCAGGCTGGTCTCGAACTTTTGAGCTCAAACGATCTGCCTGCCTCGGCCTCCCAGAGTGCTAGGATTACAGGCGTGAAGCACCACGCCCGGCTGGTATAACATTTTTTATTACTATGTGTTTCATATTTCTTTTAACCTCTTTA
The DNA here is from genome assembly GCA_004363605.1 of Indri indri. Lineage (NCBI taxonomy): Eukaryota > Metazoa > Chordata > Mammalia > Primates > Indriidae > Indri > Indri indri. Next base: position 14,601 of record RJWJ010014759.1, on the reverse strand, counting down.
AAATACCAATGGGCATGTGGTTATTTTTACTCTGAAATTCCTAAATTTTTAGTTAGAAATCATGGGATCACATTTAAGTATTTGTAAGGTTTTTCTCCCTCATTCATTTTTATTTCAACAAATAAATTTTTGAGTGCCTTCCATGTGTTGCCCATTATTCTTGTTGCTGAGAATATGGTAGTAAACAAAAGTGAAAAAAATTTGCTCTGTGGAATATGTTAGTGGAAGATTAATAAAAAATCTACAAGAAATTTCGGGGAGGAGGACAGTTAGTGCTTGGATGGGTTCTGCAATTTTAAATAGGATGGACAGAAAAAGTCTGACTAAATGCTGATAACGTTAATTAAGATCTGAAAAAAAGCAAACGAGAGTCTTGACATAGCATATATGTATGATGAGTGTGTCTAGGCAGAAAGAACATAAATTACAAATGCCCAAGAAGATATAATCTAAAAATTAGAAGCATGTTTTCACCTGTTTGTCTCTATGCTTTATATAATTCGAATTAATAAAAATATTCAACTTATGGAAAATTTATTAATAGGATTTAATTCTTCCCATCATTAGTTTCTTCTAACAGCATGTAATTTGTTCTCTGGTTTTAACTTTCTTTCTCTAAAATACTGGAAGATACATTTCATATATTAAAGTACCAATATGAATCTTAAAGACTCATTTCATTAAGAATCATTCTTGAACTAATGTTACTTTCCTGTGTTAAGAGTGACAGAGGATGATGAAACTCATTTTGGGTTAAAAAAAATCATAGCAGTTGTTTCTTTATTTTCTCTACAGATCTTCCATTATTCTTTGTTCTGTTTTCTTTAATAGGAACAATTTCATAATAGATTTTTTTCACTATCACCAAAGATCCAGCTTTTCTGGGGAAAGCTTTAGAGATTCATTTATTGACTTTCTTTCAGGCCTAGGAGAGGAAATGTTAACCTTTTGTCCTCTCTCTGGTATAAAACATGAGTTTCATTTTTCTTTTATTTGCCATAACAAATTATAATTTGTGGTACAGCTTCCTTGGAAGATTATGACCAGATTGAAATTGAAGAGATATTTAAGGCTTCATTACCTTTGAAGGAGTTTTAATTTTAAATCTCTCTTCAACAAACGCTATACATACAGTAATTATTTTTAAAAGATTAATTACAGATAATTAAGTACGTTTTTAAAAGTATATATCCAACCCATTACCCAAATTGATATTTATAAAGTAGAATCAATGTATTTTCTTAAATTTTTGGTTTCCAGAAATAAATATATTTTTTATTCTTCAGGAAAAAGAAAATGGGGTAGTACTAAGGGTGTTACTCTAATTTTATTATTATAATTTTATCTAGATTTTTCTGAATTTGCTTTACATAGCAGAAAAAAATGAGATAGTGTTATGGTTAATTTTTTCAGCTTAATGCAATTGGGAAATTCGTTTTCACTATAACATGGGTAGCTATTAGCTGTTGATTTCAAGACCGGGTTGATGAAATTGGACAGATCAAAAATAGCACCTGTTACTGCAGATGAAATACGGATATGGGCATGGTAGAATTCCATCCTCTAGACAAGTAGTTGTCACAGGCAGAGAATAATTAAGTCTGCAAATACGATGCATGCTGCAAGTGGACACCTTTACAGAACTTTGGTTAAATGATGTTTTTCAATATCTGAGTGGTCCCCCTGGGTAAGATGGCCCCTTTGGAAGAAGGCTTTGGGTTTACAATATTGATTTAGGGTTTAGAAACTTAGATTGAGACCAGGTGCAGTGGCTTACACCTATGGTCTTAGTACTTTAGAAGACTAAGGTGCGAGGATTGTTTGAAGCCAGGTGTTCAAGACCAGCCTGGGAAACATGGCAAGATCTTATCTCTACAAAAAATTAAAGAAATTAGTTGGGCACAGTGGCACATGCCGGTAGTCCCAGCTATTTGGGAAGCTGATTCAGGAAGATTACTTAAGCCCAGGTGTTTAAGGTTTTAGCAAGCTATGATGAGGCTACTGCACTCTAGCCCAGAGGGAGACTGTCCTAAAAAAAAAATGAAACAAAACAAAAAAGAAAAAAAAAAAGAAAATAAATTTTGAGGTACAGTTTCATAGCTCAGGGTTTCAGAAAAGATGGTTTAGTATAGCTACTTTAATATCAAATCTAGAGAAAAAAAGAGGGGAATTGGTGATAGGGAAAATCATGCCAGCTTAAGGTCTTAGAAATAAGCTAAAACAGGACGAATGTGAGAACACAAGAGATGAATAGGAAGGTGACAGGGATTAGGTATCCAGAGTGTGCTGCTATTAGATGCAAATGATTAAAATTAATAGAGTGTAGGAGAACTGAGAAAGCTGGAATAGGCTAGTTTCTAATACTGAAAAACAATTAAGTTTATATGTTGCTGTTTCAGAAGCCAGAATTAGAGACCAATAGGTACAATTTATAAGACATATTTTAGTTCTAATTTAGAACTCATTTTCTCTGTTTAATACTATATATTATTTGAATTAGTAGCCTCAACAGGGAGTGAGCCCCCCATTGATAGAATTATATAAATAGACTGAATTATCTCTATTGAGGTTTTCTATAATATATACAAGACACAAAGAAATTATTTCTCAAAATCTTCCAACTCTTTAAAGAATAGTGTTTTTCTTGGAGAGGGTTGAGAGGATCTGATCAGTAGATATTAGAACCCAACACAAATATAAGGTGTAGGTAATGGATATGGATTGAATGAAGTGAAGATAAATTGCATAAAGATTGACTTAATGTTGATTCAGAGTCTTCCGTCAATCTCATCAATTGTTAGAACTGGTACCTGACTGTAGTAGCAATTATAAGCCCTGCCCTAGAGCCAGGTGGCTACACCTGAATTGTTTTAAGAACTTCAGATTCTCAACCTTATTAGCTTGCCTAGAATTTTAATAATAATATATTTTTAATAAGATGATAATACTGTTGCATTAGCACTGAATACATTTCTCTAGGGCATTATTTATTGCAAAGTTGTTTAAATATTAAGAGCATTACTGTGTTTCTTATATTTTTATGTGAATAATTTTATCATTCATTTTCTCAAAGAAACGAGAGCAAGCCTCACTATAGAAAAATCATGTTTCAGTAATTGGCAATCATATTCATTTTTATTTTATTCCAGTTATCAATTGAGCTATCTATATGTAGTCAATTCAGCAATTAGATGTGAACGTTTATTGGGCATCTATTATGTACATGCATGAGGACCAGACAGGGTGGGATGATAGAAAGATAGAGGAGGCGCTGCCACTGGACAGCCTCGAGGCTGCTAAAGAAGACAGACACATACGCAGAGTAGTCTAATGGATACCATACTGTGGCTAATAGAGTTTTTTGTTTTTTTTTAAATAATGAATAGAAAAACAGAAGATAAAAGGTAAGATTGTAAGTTCTATAGTGTAAGTAGCATTTTGAGCAATACCTACTATTAAAGAATCTTTGATAGGTAGAATTGGAAGGAGGAACATTTTAGCAAGAGAAGAAAACAAGCATTGTCTTCAGTGACAGAATGAAGTCTACGACCCAGAATAATGACGGTTCTGATGAGGAGCTTCTAAGAATCAGACTTAGCTGCTGAGTGTAATTAATGGCAGGAAGAAGGTAGGAATTTTAGCAAACGTGAAGAATTTTAGTTAATTTTTTAAATGAATTTTTTTGTTTTCTCTAATATATATAAGTAATGTATGTTTATGTAAAAGTAAAACAATAGGGTCATATTTACTAGAAACATAATTCTTCTCTGTAATTTTTTCCTACCCTCACCCTCCTCCCCTACCATTCTACTGCACTCTGAGTATCTCTTGTAAAGCTTTCCTGACTTTAAAAAGTAAACATATAAACATATATAAAACTATCATTCAATCCATAGTGCTGTGTAACATAAATTTTTTGTTTGTATCATACCATGGATGTCTTCACATGTCAGTACTTATAAGACCATATGCTCCCCTTTTATATGACTGAAGGACATTTAATTGTGTTAATGTGCTATAATATGCTTAACCAAACCCTTAACAGGTGTATGTTTAACTACTTTCTGATATTTCTTTTTTTCTTTTTAAATATTTCAGAATATTACGGGGGTACAAATGTTTAGGTTACATAAATTGTCTTTGCACTGCCCGAGTCAGAGCTACAAGTGTGCCCATCCCCAGACAGTGTGCACTGCACCCGTTAGGTGTGAATATACACATCCCCTCCTCTCCCCTCCCACCTGCCTGACAGCCAATGAATGTTACTTCCATATGTGCACTTAAGTGTTGATCAGTTAATACCAATTTGATGGTAATTGTACGTGGTGCTTGTTTTTCCATTCTTGTGATACTTCACCTAGGAGAATGGGCTCCAGCTCCATCCAGGATAATACAAGAGATGTTAGTTCACCATTGTTTTTCGTAGCTGAGTCGTACTCTATGGTATATGTATAGCACATTTTATTAATCCACTCATGTATTGATGGGCATTTGGGTTGTTCCACATCTTTGCAATTGTGAATTGTACTGCTATAAACATTTGAGTGCAGATGTCTATCATAAAATCTCTTTTTTTCTTTTGAGTAGATACCCAGTAGTGGGATTTCTGGATCAAATGGTAGGTCTACGTTTAGTTCTTTGAGGTATCTCCATACTCCTTTCCACAGAGGTTGTACTAGTTTGCAGTCCCACCAGCAGTGTATGAGTGTTCCTGTCTCTCCACATTCATGCCAATATTTATTGTTTTGGGATTTTTTGATAAAGGCCATTCTCACTAGAGTTAAGTGGGTTTTGTTTTGCATTTCCCTGATGATTAGAGATGTTGAGCATTTTTTCATGTTTCTTGGCCATTAGTCTATCCTCTTTTGAAAGGTTTCTGTTCATATCCTTTGCCCACTTTTTAATGGGGTTGTTTGATTTTTTTCTTGCTGATTTTCCTGAGTTCTATGTAAATTCTAGTTGTCAGCCCTTTATCAGATGTATAGCATGCAAATATTTTCTCCCATTCTGTAGGTTGTCTATTCGCTCTAGTGATAGTTTCTTTGGCTGTGCAGAAGCATTTTAATTGTTCACTATTACAAATATGACTGTTTCAAGGTTCATTTGTCAACTACATTTTTCCTTTTATTGAATTAGGCTAAATTCTTAAAGGGCAGTCTCACCAGGGAAGAGGTATGCACATTTTAAACTTGGGTACCTATTGCATATTGCCTTTCAAAAAGTTTTGTAAACTTGTCCTTCTAACACAGTACATGAGAGTGCCTGTGTTGCCACACCCTGGCCAAAATGGCAATAACAACCACTTTAACATTTGCTAATATAATAGATGAAAAAATAGGATATCTTAGCTTAAGATTGTATTTGATTATCAGTGAGGATAAACCTCATTTTATTTGGTTATTGTTGTTCATTTATATTGTTTTCATTGTGAACTGCTTATTTATGTCTTTTGCCTGTTATTCTATAGGGTGTTGTTCATCTTTTTGTTTTTATTGAATTATAAGAGCTCCTTAAGACTATTAATTTCTCATCTATCATATATGTTGCAAATACTTTTTTCTCAGTTTGAATTTGCCTGTTTAATGTTGTCTTTTTCCACACAGAAATTTGTGGTAGTAAGTAGTCCTTTTTGTCTATGATTTGTGTGTATGTGACTTCTGAGGGTAAAGAATGAAGATACGAATGCAGAATCTTGAACCAGGTAGCTTGGGTTAAGAGACCAGCCTTAGCATTTACTAACTATGACCTACTCTTTGTGCATTTCATTTATTGGTTCTTTTTCCATACAGGGTTAGAGGCATGCATAAATCAACAGATGTAAAAGTGCTTAGAGGAGTCTCTGTTAAGCACTCCATGAATGTTAGTTTTTATTGTTGTTATTATTTGCGTCAGTTTTAAAGGACTTCTTGTGCCGGCGTTGGTGGTATAGTGGTGAGCATAGCTGCCTTTTGATTTTAAAAGGCTTCCTCCATTCAAAAATTATAGAATTATCATCCTGTATTTTCTTCTAATATCATATTTGTTTTGTTTTTTACTATTTAAAATTTTAATTTATCTTGTGCTATTATTGTATGAGGCAAGGATATATACTTTTTTCCAAAATAAATAACTGATTTTCTCAATGCCATTTATTAGATATTCATTATTTCTCTACCAATAATATGCTTTCTGCATAGTTTTGTGAATTTGACCACGATGCTGAAATCAATTACATTTTATTAGTTTTTCAATTAGTGCTATTGTGTTTTCTGTATCAACATATCATCCACAACCAACAATAAAATTATCTCTATCTTTTGAATTTTTATATTGTTGCTTTTTCTTTTTCTTAGTTCATTGGTTAAAGCCTCCTGAACAGTAGGAAATCGTTATAATGGAAGTAGCAAGTTTTTGTTTTGTTACTGACACTAATGAGACCTGTCTTTAGGTTTTAAATTATAGAGAAGTTCGGGTTTTATGGAACTATGCAAGGTTTTAATTTATTCTGAAAAAGTTATTTGTTTTAATTACTGCATTGGTACATTCTCATTATTATAAATTTAGTAAATTTGAAGAAAAGCAATATAAATTAAAATATTATTTATTATTTCCTAACCTCCAAATAATGAGTATTTACATTTCAGGTCTTAATTTCCTATAACAATTGGTTTTTATTTAAAAATGAAGAATTATATTTTGCAGTTTTGTGGCATAATTATTTAATAATAGCCATATTTTTATGCTTATAGTAATACCAATATCCCTGAAATGGAAAGAAGGAATTTTAATGTGGGAGGAGCATGATCAGATATGTTCTTAGAAAAACTCTAATGGTGTGCTTGAGTGGTAGATTACAGGAAAAAAGAGTTGATTAAAAAAATGGTTTATATTAAATATATCAACTTACATTAGGCTCAGCTATTAGTGACAAAAAGGCCGATAAAATAAAAATATATTTCTTTCTCAAGTAAAAAAACAAATCTAGAGTTACTTATTTTAAAGCTTATATGGCTGAATGTTACAATCTCACAATTCTATCTAATTGCTCCTCCATCCTCAGCACATAAATTCTGCCGTAGTCCAATAAGGCTACTTACGCTCCAGCCCTCATGTCATAATTCTAGCCAACAGGAAGGAGGATGGGAAAAAGAGTATATATTTTTCCTTAAATGTACTCTTCCTAGAGTGAAACACACCACATCCACCTACATTCTATTGTCCAAAGTTACTCACTTGTGACCACATTTAGCTTAAAGGAAGCTAACAAATATAAAAAGCAGGAGTTCTGTAATTAAGGAAGAAAGGGAGAACAAATTATGAGCCTTTGCCTCAGTAGGCTTTTTAATGGTTAAGATATGGAATAAGTAGGACTTGAATTAGAACCATAAAAGCAAAAAGAAGAAAATAAATCTAAAAGTTTATCGAAATTTCTTTTTTATTTAAGGTTTTTTTTTTTTAATTTAAGCTTTTAAAATATTTGTTTTGGCACCATAGAAAAAAACATTTAAAAAACTGATTTAAGACTTACGTAGAAGAAAGTGTACCAATCTTCCTTGTAAAGCTTATTTTATTATTATCATCATTATTATTATTATTTTGAGACAGTATCTCACTCCATCTCCTGGACTACAGCACATGGCATGATCACAGCTCACTGCAACCTCAAACTCCTGAGCGCGAGCGATTCTCCTGCCTCAGCCTCCTGAGTAGCTAGAACTACAGGTGGCGCCACCATACCCAGCTAATTTTTCTAGTTTTTGTAGAAACGGGGTCTTACTCTTCCTTATGCTGGTCTTGAACTCCTGGCCTCAAACAATCCTCCTGCCTTGGCCTCCCAAAGTGCTAGGATTACAAGTGTGAGCCACCATGCTGGTCATTAAGATTAATATTTTATATGTGTATATATACATGAAGGTACAGAGTATTTCCATCACCTCTAGATTCCCTCATGCCTCTTCCCAGTCAATGCCTGCCCTGAGAGTAGCCACTATTTAATTTCTACTGTTCTTGAACTTCATATAAATGCAATAACCATATGTGTACTTTTATGACTGGTTTCTTTCACTGAAAACACCTTCTCTAAGATTTATCAAGGAAAACAACTTATTTGTGAGGAAAAAGTATTTATTAACTAAAAAGAATACAATTTAATTGTTCTATGTAATCTGGTAGAATTTTCAAATAAACAGAGCTCCAGTATGAATATACATCTGAAAGAGTATGATTCATCTCCCTCCGCTGCCTTGCCATTCTTTACGTGGATGTGGTGTGATCAGGTATATTACCATATGTGACACAGAGTGAGAGTAAGATTTATTTGCTGCCTAAATCCCACATGCCTCCTGGCATATGCAAGGAATTATTCAGAATCAGCAAAATTGATATTCAGAGTGGGTAGGGGATACTTTGGCAAATTTTAATGCTATTAATTTGTTGACTACTTTTCTTTATCAAAAATTATATGTGTCACTGAGGAAAGTGAAGAGAAAAAGGCTGATATTATGAATGCTAAGTACCTGTATATTTGTCCATTCTTAAATTTATTTGAGAAATAGAGTCATGCATCTCTTTTTGCTGGGGATACATTCTGAGAAATATGTAATTAGGCAATTTCATCATCATGCAAACGTCACAGAGTGTACTTACACACACGTAGTTGGTATGGCTTACTACACACCTAGGCTATATGGTCTAGCTAATCTAGTGCCTGCTGCTCCTAGGCTACAAACCTGCACAGCATGTATTTGTACTGAATACTGTAGACAATTACAGCGCAATGGTAAGTATTTGTGTATCTAACAAATGTAAGCATGAAAATGGTACAGTAAAAACTACAGTATAAAAGATAAAAAAAAATGGTATACTTGTATAGGGCACTTACCATGAACGTAGCTTGCTGGATTGGAAGTTGCTCTGGGTGAGTCTGAGTGAATGGTGAGTGAATGTGAAGGCTTAGGACATTATACTACTATAGACTTTATAAACACTGTACACATAGGCTACATTAAATTTATAAGAAGTAAAATAATTGTGCTGTGAAATTATGATGGCTACAGCATCACTAGGTGATAGGAATTTTTCATCTCCTTTGTAATTTTATGAGAACGCCAGTGTATATGCAGTCTGTAATTGATTGAAACATCATTTTACAGTGTATGACTGTATTTAAGTACTGGTTTCTTCTTCCTCAAAATTTTCTCATTATTATTCTAAACGGGCAAGTAAAGGAATGTGTCTAAGTGGGGAAAGTCTAAGGAATAATTAAAATTACTAACAAAACAGAAAAAGCTAAAGACCCTTTGTAATCATCAAAGCATCGGATTATTCAGTTCTTTAAATTAAAGCAAGTGCTCAGCACTCTTAAAATTTCTAGGTAATTAAATGGGCTCTGTAGTTTGGCTATTTTGAGTATAATCTTGCTGATTTGGATCGTATTTTATTAATGATATCTCAAGAGGAATTTGCAGTAGCTTGAAAATTAATGAAATATTAATAACCAACAACCAAAGTTATGCAGATATGCCTGCTTTGAAAAAAATTTGATCTGCAAGCTCCTTAGATTAAAAACATTTTGTTTGTTTTTTATTTGCAGTTGTATTTTAAGCATGACAATATGTGCCTTAGCTTAAAGGGTGGATATTTTGCAGGAAATATGGCATACATATTGTGTAGTCTTTGAAAAATCTTTTTTGCAAAACATTATTTTGGCAATTTGGTATATTTGAAAGTTAACAAAAATGTTTTTGTACAGTTAAAAAAAGTGATATATATTTTCATCCAAACATAATTCTGAGACCAGAGGGAAATAGCTGAACTTCTTTGATTTCAAATGAGAAACAAATGCCTCATCTACAGGATGGAGGATGGCTAACCTGCCAAAGAGGAATTTTGGTGTTACTGCATGGCAGGGCATGAAATTGCTGAGTAGCAAAAAGTCATTTTTTTTATTCATACGAGGAAAGAACTCTACCTACCCTATGATATCACTCTAGTATGGAAAAGAGCACTGGTCCCTTAAGGGACTATGCAGATGCAGTGTGTTGAGTGTGGAGACACAGGGGCAATACATGATCAAATCCTAAATCTTACCAAGTTTATTGGAGGAAATATCACTTTCACCAAGTCATTTAAAATTCATTATTTGAATACCTAGCATTAAGCAATTACATAAGCAAATACCAAGACAATTAAAAAACAAGCAAAAAACTCTAGAAATAAGAAGTGTAGTTGGTGATCAAGAGTAGATGGGGTAGGAGAAGAACAAAATTAGACACATAGCTAGAAAATAAAGATGAATCTGAGTGCTAAAGTTAGATTATCAAAGGAATAATAATCTGACTACAGGCTTTAGGCTCAGTAAAAAGGAACTAGAGGCTGTTATCAAAATATCCTATTTTTTACTTATTTATCATTGTAAATATATGTAACTAGCAAAATGGAAAAAATGAGATTTTTTTAACAAATCATGGGATTACACATTTGTTTGCCATACTGTTAATATCTTAATTCAATAACTCTTTTGGAGAATCAGAATGAAAATTTCGATGCGTTTTCATATATACCAAGAGTTGCAATTGATACATTTTTGGAGGCAGAGTATAAGTATATATATTTTTAAAGACACATTCTTTTACCCAATTATTTTACTTCTAGGAACTGATGCCACACAGAAGACTTAACACCCTGGGAAAAAATATACGTATGAAAATTTTTTCAATGTTGGATATAGTGAAAATTTGGAAAGAACCAAACTCTCATCCCCAAATAAATAGTTAAATAAATAAAAGTATACTTATATACTTTATTAATATATTATACAGTTATACAACAGAATTAGCTAGGTCTACTGTGAATGAAAATGAAAGGTTTCCTTCAAAATATAGTTGTAGAAAATAGCAAGTTATAGAACATATACAACCTACTTTTGGAAAAACAAATGCTTGGACATACACAAATAGTGGAAAACTTTTAAGAGTGGAATTTTGGCAATCTTCATGTTCTACAATTTCAGAATGGAATTTTAGTAATCTTTTTCATATTCTATATTTGTACGTTTTTTGTATTATAGAGAGATATTACAGAGAAGTTTCTATTGGCATCTTACCCAATGTAATTTTTAAAATTTTAAATGGATTTCCTGAAATTGCAAGTGATTAGTGACTTCACCACAAGTTTTTGGAAAAGTAGATGACCACATGTTTAACATGTTCTTGGGGTCATCGATGCATCAACTATGAGGGTTGCAGATCTTCTCTGGAGTCCCCTTCTAGTTCTGGGAGTCTTCGATTCTGAGAAAAGAGAGAGAAGCGATATTTGCTATATTGAAATAGAAAGGCTTAGCTTACCTGTGGCACTCTCACTACAATTCAGGAGAATTCTTTCTTTCATTCCTTCTTTCCTGGATGAATCATCCTCATCATTCCATCACATTTAAGGAACACTATTCAGAACTCACTAAAGGTTTCACTTTATAATGGATCTATTTTACAACGTATCCACAAACATGGTGATGTATTTGAGTTCTTCGTTAAAATATTGTATTCTCCATATTGTTATCTAGTTAAAAATATTTTCTACATTGCAGGTTTATGACTAAAGTGAATCAAGTTTTCCCTCCACCCTGTGAAGTTTATCAGTACAACCAAAATAGCCTACTGAATTAACACACACATAAATTGTATCACTCACAATGAAAGTAAATTTGTAATAGGAAAACTGTAGAAAAGAAATGCCTAACTATTATTTGTAACTGGGTTTGAATACATTTTTGGAGGGGAGGGGAATTACTGTAACATTATTGACCTTTGAATATTTTGACCTATGGTTTAACATGTTCTAACATGACTCTCAGTTTATTTTTTACTAAGTAAGACCAGAAAAAAAAAATTGTTTTTCTAATCATTATCTATTTTTCTCTACAAACTGAGGAGATTTTATACTTCTGACTCAGAACATATTAATAAGGGCCTAGAGTGTCAGAAAAATTAGTGTTCTGAAGAGAGATTAAAGAGAATCCCCCTATTTTTGCTGACATTGGCATAGACTTCCATGCAAAACTATGCATAGGTACACATATAATTCTATTATCAGGCTCACTGCAAAATAATTCACTGACAATATTTTCTCCATGTACATTATATCCGCCCTTGAACCTGAATATTGTAATTTGTGATGTGGAAATGTTCTAACAAACTGAGCATGAATTATAACAAAATCAAATACTAAGACTTTACAGCAGTACTAATGATGTGAAAGGCTTTAGCTTTCTTTAGCCTTTTAATATATACAGGTATTTTTTTATTCATTTAGCAGAGTGTTATTTAGCAAGCATGGAGTGATATTTTAGTCTAGAAAGTTAATAATTTATTCATGAATAATCAATCATTAAAAGCAATTATTAAAATGTATGTCTAATTTCACAAAACATAATATTAAAATGTGTGCTTATTTAATCCGGTGATTTTTATTTGCAGACTCACTCCTTGTACCCTCTGCATTTGTTAGTACCTTCTTCCCCTTTGGACATTTCCTCTCTTTTCCACTTTCTCCTCCTCCTCTCTCTCTCCATACATTTCTATTTACAGTGAACACATATAGTCTCATGAATCTGTGTTTACTAGGTCTAGTTCTGTTCTTATAAGAAGAATAGCTAATAGCCACATCTGTTACTTAAAGTTAGTCACCATAATGTAACTTCTTTAGATATAATTTAAAAACTATTTGTAATAGAACTCTATATCCTTGGTTTATGAAGGAAAACACAGCTTAGGGAGCTTTTGCTTAAGTTAGATTCCTCCTACTCACATTTGATATAAGATTTGAAGTATTTTCCTATGCTTACTGCTAAGGAATATCATTTTATGTAGATGGAGTATATTTGCATAAATACGACGATGTGCTCCAAGAATTTTCCACAATGAAGTCTGAATGATTCATTATTAGAGTTTTTCTTTGATGCCAAGGTACTGCTTTTGGAAAAGGCCCTTTAAAAGCACATGGTAAATGAGTGATGTCTAATGAATTAATCCATTGGCACAGATCAAATTACTTAATTAGCTACCACAAAGCATGGTCTTAATAAATAGGAGTTAACACATTTTATTTTTAAGAGATGGGGGTCTTGCTATGTTGCCCAGGTTAGACTCAAACTCCTGGGCTCAATTGATCCTCCTTCCTCAGCCTCCTGAGTAGCTGGTACTACAGGCTCACCCAAATATCTTTTGATAGCTTAAAGACTTCTGGACTAACACCTTCTACATCCCTATGCAGTGATATATATATATATATATTTTTTTTTGTCTTCTTCTGGTTTTATGCTCCCTGGTAATAAGACTTTCTACAGTTTCTCCAGGGAAGTGATTTACTTCCTGCTTGATACTACTAAAATATTATACAACCTTGATTACAGCTCTAATCACACTATGGCATGATATTTAGAATTATGTTTCCATACTAAGCTGTGACTTCTTAAAAGTAAGTCCAAGTCTGCCAGCTACATGATAGAAACTTAATATTAATAGTTGCTTGTTGACTGAATGAACAATTGAGCTTTCTTATACTGACAATGAGAAATTAACCTAGAGTAGGCATTCTTGATCAAAACTCAATATTCTTTATTTCTCAAGCCCATAGATAGGGATTCTCTGATGTTGCTGAAATTCACAGAAGTACATACTGAGAATATACAAGTTATTCACTTTGTGTTGGTAAGGCAACCACTGTTCATAATAAAAATTACCAGGTATTGAGTTGCTCCTTCGAGAAGGAAGTTGAATTCTGATTTGGAAAATACTCTTAGTTTTTGAATCCATGTGTTCGTATGTATTATAACATGTTATTTATGGGAAGGTTGTAATATTACCACAAAAGGGTGCTAGTGATTTTGAATTGGCCTATTAGGACATATCACTGACTGATATTTGAATTTTTATATTATGGTAACTTATATTCTAAAGTCTTTAGGCATGTTCTTTCAATTGACTATAACTCATATCTTATTTTTAATATAGATAATAAAGAACATATGGATAAGTTTTAAAATAATAGGCCACAACAACAGGAAAATATCATTTCAGTGTAAAAATCTATTAAGTATCTAGAATATGAATAGATGTGGTAGTATATTTAAATATAATGCCAAGTTAAATAGAAAACTTAAAGACATTTTATAAACTTGATGTAACCACAAAAGAATTGCTTTATTTATGGCCACTCGTACTTGAGAAGCCTCAAAATATTTTACAGATAATTGCCAGGAACCATGACATGTATTAAGATAGTCTATATTGAGTTTTATTCCGCAAACTTACGGCAAACTAAAAGGAAAAAAATTTTAAGTTAAAATTTTACAAAACCTATTAGAATCGTATAGGTAACAATAAAAAGAGTGGCAGAGATTATAGGAAGAAGGAAACAGCTGGAAAAAGAAAAGGAGGATGATGGCTACCGAGAGGAATGCTGAAAAAATCAGATCTCCAGGAGGATGGTGGACTGTTACTAAATAGACAGTTTGTATCATAAATACTCTTAGGAGTTTCACCAGTTCTCAAGAGAATTGAAACCAGCAATCCACCCAGAAAGTCATTTGCATCCATGGAAGTTTAAAAGTTAAATAAGTTCTGT
>RJWJ010014758.1:0-37175 GCA_004363605.1 Indri indri | reverse complement strand
TGTCTTAGGAGTTTGTCTAGTTGACCAAACTGATCTTGAAAGTAGATCTTTGAGTCAGGGATCCTCAGAGATTAATTGGTTCCAGGATTGAGCAGGGTAGTTAGAAAGTGAGGTTGAGAATATCTTGCTATGCCAAAAAATAATGAATTGCTAAGATAACAAAGAAGAGGAGGGAGTATTACACATGGACACAGAAGCCAGGTATAAGGGTCCCCACTTGTCAAATCTCGAATACTTATAATACATTAGGTATGGTAATGCATTGTAAATCATTAAAATAAATCGATAATAAGTAGATAAATGAATAAATATATTAATATATATGCATGCACACATACAAATATACACAAGCAGGAGAGAAAGGAGGTCCTTTGCTGAAGTACAATGCAGAAGACTACCTGGTAAATGTCTAGGCGCAGGTGGAGTGGGAAAATCATTATTTGCTATCCTCAGAGCTGGGACTGAATCAGGTAGAAATCATCAATGAATGCTAGATCTAGGGAAAATTTTTGATAAAAAGCAAGATAGTTATGTGGTATTAAAGTTTTTTCCACTGACTGCTTATTAGTACAGGGAGAAAAAAGAAGTAATTATAGAGTAAAAACAGCTCCTTAATCAAGTGATCAAAACTAACTTCGTCAGTAAAGGACTCATAGATAGCATATGTGTTCAGATGTGACATGCTGAGAGCACATCACCTGTGCCATAATCCAGCTGAGGATGAGCCTGAGTCGACTCACAAGTAAACACCAGATAAACACAAAACTAAAAAGTGTATATTAAATAAAAATGGGGGGTCATTTTATTTAAAAAGTTAATGTCATGAAAAACAAAGAAAGTCCGTGGAAATGTTCCAGATTAAAGAAGCCCAAACAAAAATGACAATTAAATAGTTTCTAAACTTAGGCAGGATTCTCTGTTGGAAGAAAAATAATTAATTAAAAAATGTAGAGATGACATTATTGGGTTATCTGACAAAATTAGAACATGAGCGATAAATTAGACTAAAATATTTTTATGCATACATATTGTGTTAATATTGCACTAATGTTAAATTTTCTGAGGTTGATAATTGTACAGTAGTCCCCCCTTATCCACGAGAGTTATGGTTCAAAACCCCCAGTGAATTCCTGAAACCACAGATGATACGAAACCTTATACATATACATCTGTACATATATATATATATAATGTTTTTTCTATAAATATACCCTTAGGATACAGTTTAATTTATAAATTAGACACAGTAAAAGATCAACAATAACCAATAATAATATAGAACAATTGTAACGATATAGTATATAAAAGTTGTATCAATATAGTCTCTCTCTCTTTCAAAATATCTTGCTATATTGTACTCACCCTTCTTCTTGTGATGAGGTGGGATAACACGATGCCTAAGTGATGAGATGAAGTGAGATGAATGGTGTAGACACTGTGATGTAGCATTACACTACTACTGAGCTGCTGACAACACTTCGTAAGGAGGGGCATGTGCTTTCAGTGATGCTGAGTCATTGAACCCTGGCAATGTCAATGGATGAATGTCAGAAGCAGATGTCGATGTGCGAGTAAGGGCAGGTAGCATGTGTACAGCACGGAGATGCTGGACAAAGCCCAGCAGGACAGCACGAGATTTCATCAGGCTACTCGAAAGAGTGTGCAATGTAAAACTCATGAATTGTTTCTTTTTGGAATTTTCCATTCAATATTTTCAGACTGTGATTGCCTGTGGGAAACTGAAACCTCAGAATGTGAAACCACAGGTGAGGGGGACTTCCATGCTGTGGTTACATAAGGAAACGTTGCTATTTGTAGAAAATACATACTGAAATATTTAGGAGCAAGAAGCCATTATACATGTAACTTATTCTTAAATGGTTTAGGAAAAAACAATGCCTCTGTGTGTGTGTGTGTGTGTGTGTGTGTGTGTGTGTGTGTAAACAGGAGAGAACAATAAACAAATAAAGTAAAATGTTAGCAATAGATTCATCTAGGTAAAAAAACATGTAGCTGTTCTTTGTACTAATTTTACGTTGCAACTTTTCTGTGAGTTTAAAATTATTTCCAAAGAGTTACAAAAATAAAAACAGATACTCGAATACTGACACATTACTTTCATCAAAATAAAGTAAATATAGTGAAAGGCTCAACTCAGAGTTTGCTGATATGCTTGTTTTATTTCTGTTTTTTTGTGAATGGCCTACAGATTCTCATCTCGTTATCCAGTGGGAATTACTATTCAAAATCATGGGAGCGAGGGAAATACTTTCTCTGGTTAGTTTGTAGATCAACTCTCTTGCTTTTCTCACGGTATTGTCTTTACGAACAATAAAATGCATGTGAGTTTTACTTTCAGTTTTTATAGAAGAGAAGTAGCTACAAGAAGGGATCACATCTTATAAACATTCTGAGTATTTTTATTTAGTGTTTTTTTTAATTCACTGTTCCAAGAGACTTGTTGCTCGGAAACAAGGTCCTTTGCCTACTCTACCTGCTTTTTTACTACACATGTAGATTTTGTGGGAATTACATATCATATAATATAGAATCTGTGAGAATTAATACTTTGACATATTTTAATATTTGTTGGGATTTTTTACAAAGGTATGAAGTTAAAAATATCCTCAAACCTTTAAGATCTTTCTTTAAGAAAAGTACCCATACTGGAAGAATTTCAAGTTCCTATGAGCTGTTTTTATTAATAGATTTATGAAGGTTGTTTGGTTTTATAATCAGTACATTCCATGTTGATATCTTCATAATTTATGCTTTTATTGTTTATGTCATTTTTTTCCAGTTGGGAAAATATTTTATTTTATTTTTTATGTATAAACGGATTTTTTTTTTTAGTTTCAGCATATTAAGGGAGTACAAATGTTTAGATTACATATATTGCCTTTGCCCCACCCTAGTCAGAGCTTTAAGCATGTCCATCCCCCAGACAGTACGCACCACACCCATTAGGTGTGAATATACCCATCCCCTCCTCCCCCTTCCCACCTTCCTGACACCTGATGAATGTTACTACTATATGTGGACATAAGCGTTGATCAGATAATACCAATTTGATGGTGAGTACAGTGGTGCTTGTTTTTCAATTCTAGTGATGCTTCACTTAGTAGAATGGGCTCCAGCTCTGTCCAGGATAAGATGTGCTATATCACCATCGTTTCTTATAGCTGAATAGTACTCCATGGTATACTTGTACCACATTTTATTAATCCACTCATGTATTGATGGGCACTTGGGTTGTTTTCACATCTTTGCAGAATTCTAGAAGAAAATGTTGGAAAAGCTCTTATAGACATTGGCCTAGGCAAAGAATTCATGAAGAAAACCCCAAAGGCAATCACAGCAACAAAAAAAATAAATAAATGGGACCTGATCAAATTAAAAAGCTTCTGCACAGCCAAGGAAACTATCACAAGAGCAAACAGACAACCTACAGAATGGGAGAAAATATGCTTATGTACACATCCAATAAAGGGCTGATAACTAGAATCTATATAGAACTCAGGAAAATCAGCAAGAAAAAATCAAACAACCTCATTACAAAGTGGGCAAAAGACATGAACAGAATCTTTTCAAAAGAAGATAGACTAATGGCTAACAACATATGAAAAAATGCTCAGCATCTCTAATCATCAGGGAAATGCAAATCAAAACCACAGTGAGATATCACTTACTCTAGTGAGAATGGACTTTATCAAAAAGCCCCAAAACCAAAAATGTTGGCGTGGATGTGGAGAGATAGGGACACTCATACACTGCTGGTGGGACTGCAAACTAGTACAACCTCTCTGGAAAGTAATACGTAGATACCTCGAAGAGCTACGAGTAGAACTACCATTTGATCTAGCAATTCCATTATTGGGCATCTACCCAAAGGAAAAAAAGACATATTAAAAAGACATCTGCCCTAGAATGTTTATAGCAGCACAATTCACTATTGTTTATTTTAATTGGAAGTTTATAAGACTGCACCAAAGAATTGATAATAACTTGATCAAACTGGCAATTATAAATTAAGCGATGATTACTACCTCAGAAAACTCACAGTTCATGAGAATCTGTAGATTAAATATCTACCAATATTTGAACATGCAAGAGGAATGTCAAATAGGTGAATAAAAGTTTTCATTTGAGAACTGAATCTTAACAATTCTACCTTCATTAACCTATAATGGACAGTTTGGGGTACAAGTAGATTTAGAACTTTGACACCTGAAAATTCATACATTTAAAATATCTCTAGCTAAACTACTGAAAAAAATCTGTTTGAGTCTCTCTGCTCTACTCTCTCTAAAAAGATATTTCAAGTGTCCAAAAGCTAATAGAATTGCTTCAGGCTTTTGGTTTAAATTTTAGATGCACTGTCAAAAATAACTACAGGACTAAAATATAGCACATTAGTTATTTCTAAAACATTGTTAACAGACCATAATAATGTTGGTGAATACTGCTGAATAAAAAAGAAATGAGCAGAGGAATTAGGAGAAACATAAAGAACGTTTTATATAAACAAATTACTTAATGAAAATCATTAGAGAATTTGGTTCAGTTCTGGGATTTTGAGCTGACAACAAGGAAAAAACATTTATATCTTATGGAATTATCCATTGAAACTAAATTGTTGGCATATAAGATTAAGTATGTAAGGTAAAAGGAGTATGATGATCTTCTAGCATGCCCCTTAATTATATCCAGATCACCCTTAATTTCCATTATTGATTGTTGTAAAGAACAGTTTTGATGGTCCTAGATGAGTGTGAAATAATAGCTTTAATTTTTATAAAAAGGTTAAATTTGTACCTTTTCCACTAAGTAGATTTCTAACATTTGAAAACTTTGGTTTATAATTGTCTTTATTATTCTTCAAGTGGACTAAAAAGGACATGATAAATTTCTTCATGCTATACAAATTTTATTTTCTAAAATAAATGGGTATATACTGTATTTTAGTCTGAGCATTTGATTTATTATTATGCAAGGAGAAACAGATTTTATTCTACTATGATCCACAACATTAATATAAAATCTGAGTCAGATATATTTTTTCTTCTCCATTAAAAATACGCTTAATTTTTCTTTTCATTTGTCTTTTTTGAATTTTTCGGTTATAAAGAATGTCATTTAAAGAATATATTTTATGGTTTCTGATTTGTATATAGGTGAAACAAGACAATAACTTAAGAAGATGAAAGACTTAATTCAAAGATCAGAATAGGAAACAAAAATACACTAAAGAATTCTGAATTTGAAAGCCACAGTTAAGATCACCAGGCATAGAAAATGAAACATTTTTAGTGTATACTTATATGAAATATCTTAATAATTAGATTCAATAAACAAGTTGGTAAAATGAAAAGTACTAAGTTAAATATTCTTTGAAAGCCATTTTACTCCAAATATTTGGAGCCATCACAGACTGATACAGCCTCAAATATTGTCCTCCATTAATCCAAGTGCATTAATTTAAAATCTTACTCTTATGAAGAAAAGCTTCAGATAAGGCCTATTCTGCCTCTTGATGTAGATTATAGTCAGTGGCCTGGGATTTCTCTGACTAAAAATTAATGTTAATAACACATGACTTGGGTGTGGGCAAACTGCCACCCATGGACCAATTCAGCCCAGTACTTGTTTTTTTGTAATAAAACTTTATTGGAACACAGACACACCCATTTATTAATATACTGCCTATGGTTACTTTCATACTGCAACAGAGTTCAGTAGTTGTGACAGAGACCTCACCTGCAAAACCAAAATATTTACTAGCTGGCCCATTACAGAAAATATTTACTGACCACTGGCTTTATACCAATATTATGCTTGCTTGAAATTTAATTGTAATATAGCTCTTCCAGTATATCTCCCCTCTCGTTTTTTTGTTTTATTTCAAAATAAGCAGCACTCATCTAGATTTCTTTGCATCCATCTACTAAACTAGTTTATATTTTCAAGGGATTTCTGTTGGAAAAAATAAAATAATGTTATTTTCTTAACAGTGGTAGTTGAGTTCCAATGTGTGCCTTTGGTGATATGTGTGTAATTATGCCCCTAACTCTGAACTTTAAAAAGATAATTTTGCTTTCACAGTGTCATCCAAGACTACTACTGTGGCCATGGCAGCTAGACGTTTACTTCAGTGTCTCTGAAGCTGACCACCATGGAAGTATGCTGTGGGCTGCTTTGATTGCTGACAACAGGTATGAAGTTGGGAAAAAAGGGACAGGGTGTTGGAAAGGGGATTTTGCAGAGGAAGCATTTTTCTTGATTTATCTTCTCAATATAGAAAAAATAATATGGAAAATATTCAAATATTAGAAAATTTTACATTTTAAATATTAACTTTGGCTATGTTTAGAAAGAACATTTTTAAAAATATAATTTAAGAAGATTTTAATGAAAATAACTTAGGCAACAGCTGCCTGAAAAAAAAAATCACAGCATAATAGCAGAAGCATAGAGGTTGTTGGAAAAGGAGACCCATGGAGTAACTAGAGATTGGGTGAAACATGGCCCTAGGGAAGGATGAGAGAGTATCCAAAGCTTCTTTGTGTCTGTGAGAAGGACATAGAGGTTAGCTGAGAGAGAATGAAAAGACCTGAGGAAGTGTTTAATTTGGAACAGGAAATGAAAGAGTTGGTGCTGTGTGAAATACACAAGCAGAGCTTGAGTAAAAATTGAATATCTGAGCAGACATCTGTTCTTGAAGAAGGTCACATTTGAGCACTAGATGTGGCAAAGCACATACATGCAAACACGGACAGACAACAACAGACTGAGGATCAAATGCTGTTCCAAGCAACCTAACTCAACATTATGGTTCTAGAATGATGTGCCGGGAAGAAGCTTGTCAGAATGGGTGAGGTGGAGTGGGGACAGGGCTGGGAAATTCTAAAAAGACTGAGTGCGAACCTATAATACTAGAAAGAATTCAAGATTTGAAATTAAAATGTTGCTGAGTGATCAAGAAATAAATAAGTCTTGCCAGCTGAATGATGGCAGGGGAGAGATGGAGGAATGGCTTTGTACGTCTTGTTTTTTTTTGCCACTATCTTTTCAATACCTGATTCAAAGGTATTAATACTTACGTGTTAATGTATGAACCACTCTCTCAGTGATAGAGTAGGTAGATAAGAGTCCTCTGTTCTTTACATGTTTAGAGTGTAGAGTTAGAGAAAAATAAATGCACTAAACAAGGATATTTTTGTGCTATTAAATTAATAATGTACACATATTAAAAATCATAAAATATAAAATCAATAAATTTAATATATTTTTGTCTTCTCATTTAGAACTGACTGTAAATATTTATGTAAATTGCTTTAACTTTTGGCACATATGCATGTCCCTTAAAATCATGAAGTCATATATACAAAAACTTTTAGTATTATATTTTAATGACAAATAGCTCACTACAAATGCTTATATTCCATATTTGATGGCTAGAAACTCATATTCTTTACCAACTTTCCTTCCCTTAGGACACTGAATTTATTTGTATAAAATAAAACTGTATAATGATGATCTAATTTTCTTTTCATAGCTCTCTCAATATACTTAAATTTCCCTTTAACACTAACTTTGGCATTATTCAGTGTTGGTTTTTTTTTTTTTTTACCTTTTATTTTATTTCTTTCAATTTCTTCCAAATGACTG
Organism: Indri indri; assembly: GCA_004363605.1. Classification (NCBI taxonomy): domain Eukaryota; kingdom Metazoa; phylum Chordata; class Mammalia; order Primates; family Indriidae; genus Indri; species Indri indri. The sequence continues at coordinate 29,507 of RJWJ010014758.1, read as the reverse complement.
TAAAATAGTCTTTCTAAATGTCTAATAGATTAACCAGAAAAAAGACAATACTCTTATGATGATAGTATCTGTAATTTTGTCAGTGAAACTGGAACAAGAATATCCTCTGCTTCCTTAGATTTTACCAAACTCTAGGGCCAGCAAAGAGGTTGTCAGTGATATCTAGACTGGTGATATTTCATCTAATGGCACTGATGTTATTTCCTTAACTTGAGACTATATAAAGACAGGAAAATAATTAGTAGTGAATGACTGAACCTGCTGTATAGGACGAACTCTAAGCAGCATACCTGCAAACACAGCTTGCTGAGAATTTGTTCAGGATTTACATTGATCTGTAGTTCAAATTAGAGGGAATAGACATCTTAACAATACTGAGTCTTTCAATCTATGAATAAGGTATATCTCTCTATTTTTTCAGTGTTTGTTTTTTCCTTCAGAAGCTTATACTTTTCAGCATATTTCTTGCACATATTCTGTAAGAGTTATACCTAAATATATACCTTTTTGGTGTTAATGCGAATGGCCTTACTTTTTTAAAAATTTTAAATGTGTACTTTAAAGTATATAATGAAATGTTAAGTTTTGACACGATAAGGAAGGTAAATCTCAATTTAGGTTTAATGTCATATCTTACCCCTTATGAATAAGTAAAGTAAAATCGTTTACATTTTGTGCCTTTTCATTTCCTTTTTTTGTCAATGGGATAAAAAAAACTGTATTTTGATACATAATATTCATGAATAATGGAGATACTTAAAAGTGGTAGTATTAATGGAGAAAGACAGTGAAGACAAGTACTTTTGTGAAAAATACTATTAAGTAGCAGCTACCTATAGCTCAAGTGTTCATAGTACACTTTCTGCTTCTCCACCCTAACTCCCTCCAGATGAGAAAGAAAATAAAATCATGGAAATTCTTTCCACCACCATACGAATTCCAAAAAACATGATATTTATACAAACAGTTGAAGCCTATAAGGACATAAACTATTTTAATTTTATTTTAATGTCACTCAGCTTATGATTGAAGAGGTTTTCTTTAACACAAACTAGTAATTATTCTGAACATAAATTTAGCAGTCTGTAAAATAGATCGTCCCTAAGAAATGAAAATTTGGAGCAGCAGTAAAGGTAAAATGGCATAAGATTGGCATGAGATGAATTTAGAGGCCTCCAGACACCTGACACTTTCTAAATTAAATCAATAAGTGAAACTCTGTGGTCCTTTAGTCCAGCTGAAGTGAAATAGTGCACATCAAACATTCTGCAACATTCATTAACATCATAGCAGTGGTTGTAGTGGAATATTGCATTTTGAAAATTAAGAGTTCTAGAATTGTTTATAATCTCAGTAACAAATACGAATACTCTTATCTATTGTAAGATATTTACTTTGGCAAAAAGATCTTTACATATTCAAAAATAAAGATTTGAGAAAGAAAACTATGAGAAACATAACAAACACAACAGATGCATTAAAAGATGAGTATAATGTCATATGGGTGATGTAACAGCTGTGTTGTAGGAAAGGTAGACTGCCGCATCTTGTGCCTTTAATTGCTGAAAACACGTGCATACTTATGACGGAAATGTATAAAAAAGTGACTGGATATAGAGGACTTAGTGAACGACTAGATAATTATGATGAAATAACTGCCCGAAAATGCAGTTTTTCAGGGATAGTGAAATTACCATTGGAGTGAACTAAGACATCTAATAGGATTTGAGAAGAAATGCAACATTAAATGTCATAGAAATTATGCATTTGTTTATTCAATAACATCTTTACTGTGCACCTTCCAGGTGCTAGGTTCTAAGTTCACATGTTAAGCAAACCACATATTCATCCAATATTATAAAGCTTAAAGCTAAAAGTAATCATATTAATCAATGAAAATTTACCAAAAAATAGTAGTTGCTTTAAAGAAAAAAGAAAACATTTTTATAATAGGTAAAACACAGAAAACTAGCATAATCTGGATGCAGGGGTCAAGAAAATGTTATCTGAATAAATGTAACTTAAATGACATCTTAAAGGCTCCTGCCAGACTAGCCCACCATAGTTCCAAGAGGTATTTCTCACCCTGCACTCTGGTGCTGCTACTTCTTCCCTTGTTTCTTCCACCTTAGGATATTCGCAGCTTCCTGTTGCTGTTAAAGTCTAGGTTGTCTCACCATCTGCTGTTTGGATTTTCCACCTGTCTGTCACCTGTACAACAATTCCTTATAATAATTTTCTGTTACAATTAAAGTGGTTTCATTTCCCAGTTGCATTCTCACTGATTATCTCCTCTAAATTTCAATCATGCTCTTTTCTTTTAACAGTATTACTTGAGCATTATTAGCAAAATAATGTTTTACTGTAACAAATCATCCACAGCCATCACAAAGTACATGATAATTTGGTCAGTTACACAATAAAAATCAGGCCCTTTGTATATATTCGAATCACTTAGATTCAACTTAAAACATATGTCCTTTGTTATAAATATAACAGCAGAAAATTTTTATTTTTCCTAAGTCTCATATTCTATATTAAGTCATTTATACACATACCACTTGGTATTTAAAAGCCACTGTACCTGCCTTCATCAGTAAACTGATCTAGGCTTTAATCACTACTTATTCATCTAGTGCACTGCATAAGACTGAATACTACGTTCACCAGTAGGAATTGATGTGCATCTGTTTTAATCTAACTCCAAATAGACTGTGGCTATCATTGAAACGTCTCAGGTTCTCTCTCCACCCACTATTAGAGTCATCAAAGGCTTACCAGAAAAACCTCAAATCATGTGCCCACTTCTCCCAAAGTTTGTTTGGACTCATATTATTTAATATTTAGAGAATTTATCAAATGAATAGTTAACATTTCACAGAATACTATAATCCTATCTAACTTTAAAGATAAAGAAAGAAGAGCAAGTTTAATTTTTTTTTTTTAGTAAACATCGACTTTATGATAAAATAAGAACAAAAATCTTACACTGTCAAAATATTTTTAATGTTCCCATTCTTGATAAACCTTGCCTCTCCCAGAAGAATATAAAAAAGGGAGAGCCATTTCAGCAGCTACTTTTCTTGAACACAACTGATAATTGATGTTACAACCATAACCACAGTGGATGAGTAGGAACAATGAGGGCATGTCCTAAATCTAATGGAAAAAAATAGAAGGACCAGAGGCAAACCCAAGTGATCATGGCCCCCTTGTCAGCCTGGGGACCTAGGGAAGGGAAGTTACACGTGGATCTGGCAGAATCCTCAAGTTGATTTTCTGACCCATGGAGGAAGATCCATAATGGTAGTAAAGGCCAGGATATTAAATCAAAATCAATACCGAGTCTTAGGTAAAATGTCAGATATTAATGCCATCTTCGAAGTTCTAAAAGATGCAGGAGATGTGGTCCCCTTTTGTCTGCATTTGTGTCGCTAGTCTGGGCTCTGAATAACACAGATGCAGTATAGCAGATGGTGGTGAACCACCACAGACTCATCCAAGCGGTGGCCCCAGTCACAGCTGCTTGCTCAATTTGGTGTCTTCACTGGGACAGCTCCGCATGCACTTCGGGTACTTGGTGTTCAGCTACTGAGCTGGGAGATGAATTAATCTCAATCACCATAAAAAAAATAGGATTAGAACGAACTTTGAATTCACTTTTGAATTCATTTTTGAATGCACTCACATTGGAACTGACAGAAATATACATCCATTTTCTTTCTCGGGGTTATGCTAACTCCCCTGCTCTCGGTCACAATATAGGTAAAAAAGTGGAAAAGACGTTTAATAGATATTTGATTTTTGGAGGTTGTTTAAATTATTACTTACAAGTGTTGTATGCCACTATAAACATGATGGATTTACAAATCAGGAATACGTATCAACGAGATTCTCGAAAAAAATAAAAAACATGAGATTATGCAAATGATTGCCTGTCGTTTTGGCAATTAGGATAAAATTTTCAGAAACGCTATCATACAAAGATTGAAAAAGTTCAGTATTTCAAGCAACTTGGATGAGAATTGGAGATAATGTGCTATTGAAAACTGCAAATGACTCAAAAATTAGCTGCACTGATGACAAAAATACTGATGTCAAAATTTAAAGAGAAGAGTTTGCATAAAATGAACTCATAAATGTGACAGTGGAAAACTTTCTTTCTATGGTAATATATCACTTAATATAATATTTTCAAATATGTATGTGACTAAATTTAAGTTAAACATAATAGGTAGACATGTGATTATTTAATCAAGTTTTTTAAAAACGTATGTATTCCAGTTAGCCATGATGAGCTCTTTCCATTCATCTAGCTGGCTCGGAAATGATCCAGCAGCATTTCCCCAAGAGAGCTGCTTGTCGCCGGGGTGTCTGTACCAGACAAGTTCCAGAGCCACTGTACTATATTTGGAACCACAACCCCCATTTGACTCACAGGCTCTGTTTTGCTATGTGATTTGTAATAGCGGGATCCTTCCCGCATCATGATTGTTTTCTTTGCTTTTCAGCAAGCCATTGTTGCTCTGGGCTTCTTTTGATCAATCCTTCCTCTACCTCGTCTATTAGGCACTTCTCCATACATCTCAAAACTAGTTATCAATATAATACAATATAATTATAAATATCAGCAGTTTTCTCCCCAGGAACTCCCTCCGACTTACAGGAATCTTAGCTTTAGCCAAAAAGAGACACCTGTTTTTATCCCATAGTTTATTACTGTTTATTTAACCATTTCTCTATTTTTGGACTTTCACTTTGTTCCTGATTGTTCGCTTTTATAGATAATGCTATAAGAAATAATCTTGTGCATAAATGACCCTCACCATTCCTAATGCTTTTTTCTGAGAAGATTCCTGTAAGATTCCTAGACCTGACAATATTGTCAGTTTAGGACATTGATACTTACAACCATATCTCTTTTCATTTTTACTGCAAATTAATATGCTTTGTATTGTCACTATAGCTTTCATTTTCCAATTAATAAATCATTGACATTTTAGATTAAATAGTGACAATAAAAAGAGTGAATAAGTTGTTTCTTATCAATTACTTGAAATTACTGTAAAGCCAAAGTTGTTTTTCATTATTTTATTTAAACCCCACACAACTCTTCCAAAAGAAAGGAAATTGCCAATAATATTCAAATAGCAGATTTCTCGTCAGGACAACACCAGCAAACCTGGTATAAATTTTCTATATTTATACCAGGAACCTATATAATTTTCCTCATTAAAAAAGAAGAAAGTAAGCAACTAAAAGGGAAAATAAACAAGAAAATCCACAGGCATCTTCACCAAAGCCTGTTGCAAAGCTGCCCCCACAATGCAGAATAAGCGTGAGTGGGGCCAACCACCAGTGGCAGAACCCTGGGGGGCCACATGTGCCCTTAGTAGTTGCACAGAAATAGTAGAGTAAAATAAAATACATAGACAAAAACTAAGCAATAAATGCTTCAAACTTATGTGAGAAAAGCTACAGAGCACTTTTAAAAGGCACTGAGGGACTTAAACAAATGGAAAATATGCCATCCTATTTCCTCCACTCCATAACTGCAGCCATCAGCTCTTTGGTTGAGGCGTAGACCTATACCCTGGACTTCTTTCAGGATGACTTAGTTTAATACTTGTATCCTTGCAAATCCTAACACACATACATATATATGATTTATATAAACATCTGTGTGTATCTATATTGGGTATATATATATATATATATATATATACACACACACACACACACACACACACATACATGTGTCGGGGAGGTGTATATTCTATTTCTCTAAATTCTAAAACATTTAGTGGTATCCTGAACATTGTAGTCTGCTTTCACTTATGGTTGGTTGTTTCACGTCCTTTCTCCTAAATTACGTGATAAGGCTTTCAGGGGCAAAGGAAGCCATTAGGTTTTACGGTCCCCTACCCCACCCCCATCTTTCATAGCACCAGAATTACCACTGTACTTAAGTCCACATAGTTTCCAGAAACAATAGAATTTAACAGTACTTAGAGTCGCAGATACGGAATATACAGGGTGTTTTGGACTCTCATTTAAGTGCAATAAATAATAGATACGTTCTAAAATGGAAAGCAGAAAGATCTGTAAAAAGGAGAATAAAGATAACGAGAGAGACTACGGTGGTCCCCAGCAACTATTTCTCATCTCACGAGAGATGAAGGTAATCCTCACCAGCGTTCAGAAGCGGTCATTTTTTTACTTCAGGGAGGGTCATCTTTTCCTACCACATTGTTAAAGTAGTCAAAGATATTATGTTTTAAATGCTTTTTGCCAATATAGAGTAAATAAGAGACTCAATGTTAAACAAAATAGTGTAACGTCCACTAGAATAAACATACATTTGATAGACAGAATAATTCCTCCTTAAACCTTATAATACAGAGGAGGGTTATATAGCCTTGAAACCATCACGCTGCTGTTATAAATGGAATGAATGCAGAAAAAAATGACCGAGCAAATAACAAAAGATTAAGGGGATGACCAACATTAGTAGGATAGAAATAGTCAACGAAGGGAAGGGGCAGAGAAGACAATTTAGCAAGAGAGTAACAATGATCTACTAACCCTGGTTTAAAAGCATTTGTGGTAATAATAAAAACCATGCACAGACAGAAAAATGCCTTAGGAGCCAGACTGCCATGAGGGAGAGAGGACAGGCCTAAAAGGATAAGATTTAAGTGCAAATTTGATGTCTGACCCTTCCTTGGTATACATAGTTTGGCAAGATTCTTAGTCTTTTTTCTTCACATCTGTAAAATGGGGCTTATAATACCTACCTAAGGGAATTAAGAAATTACCTGAGCTAATTTGTGTAGAAGGAATAGCACAGTGTCTGCCATGTAACCATTTTATCATCATCTTGGTAGCTATCATTTATGCACAGTCCTCACTTTGACGAACAGGTACATAATATACACACAATAACTGGCTATTCGTATTGTAAAACAATTTCTTTATCATTAAAGTCCTAACTTTTTAAAAACTATAAATTGCAGAAATACCAGAACATGGCATCTTTCTTCTATCAGAAGACATTAATGATATTATTAAGTAATATTGATAAAAATAGAAAAATATAAGATTATTATAAAATTGATATTCTAAAAAAACTCACAAGTATACATGTGGAGAATCATACACATGTGTTAGGGGGTTATTGAGTGTTATTGAATCAAGAAGGGTTGTAACTAAAGTTGTATAAAGGGCTATGCCTCTTGCACATTTACTTGTGCAGCCATTTTTAAAAGCCTTTAGATAAAATTTCTAAAACCAGTCTCACTTACTTTTCATTTGATTAACATTTTAATATAATGCAATGTTTTAAGCTAATTTAGTAATATCTCCTATCAAAGCTATCTTTCTAACGTTTAAAATAAACTTTTAAAAGTATATTTTTTATCATTAAGTTGTAGGTTTTTTTGCAGGGAGAAAAGAGAAATCAAATCTTAATAGGTTTTGAATGAAAATGGAACTCTACACAGATAACATGAATGGCTTATAAATTTCCTGTTTTTCCTCCAATATTGTGTAATGAATCATTCATCTAAGTATCGCACAACATGGGGTAAGAAGTCTTATTATGAAAAGTTACAGTGAGAAAAAAGATATATGAGGCGTAAGTCAATTGGTAGCATTGTAGCTTATATAATGGATGAGGAAAGGTGTTTCAAATCTTTTACTCTTTTTGTTACCTCAGAGTCTGTCATTTACTAATACAAAATAAAAATCAAAGCAATATGCAAAGACCAAAAGATAGAGCCTACTCTCAATTTTTGATGAATGTATTACCTGTACATTGAATTACATATGATCTGATATTTCCTTTTAAAACTATTGTCATGGGTCTTCTTTAATGAAACTCTAAGAATATGAAACTCCTGATAAAAAAAAAATCAGAAAATAGCAAAGGAGAAAAAATTCTTTCTTAAACATGGCCAAGGATAAATTGAAATTCTTTAGTTTCACATTTTAATGTCTAAATAATCTCTCTAATCTTTGTGCTAACATAGATCTCTTCTGCAAAATGCTCTCGCCATGTTCTATGAGCACATCTTGCTTGCATTGTTATCACCTTATACTTTCTCTTCAGTGCTCTTATGCTTCTTTGTTATGGCTTTTCTGGAGCTTCCTTTTTCTTGAAATTTTCCAGACATTTGCAACTCACTGATTCCTCCTTTTCTGGAATTCATTGAAATTGTTTACCTTCATTTCTTTCACCCTCTATCCCTGTTATTAATAAGACTTAGCCTAGATGCAAACAAGCAATATCTACACACACAAAAAATAAACAGATAACACAACCTACACATATTCTCACATGTATATAAATTTATATAAATGATAGATTTTAATTCCATCATTCTCTTTAAATTTTCTCCAATGCCCTCTTCCCTATTTTCCATTGAATTTACCCCAATTCCTTCCAGATAACTTATGTTAAAAATTCAAAATGGAGCCTTCCATATTTTTCTCTATTTTTAATGAAATAATATATAATATAAAAATTCATTGTGATCAATATTCATTTTTACAAAATGGTATTTCATTCTGAACGTTTCTTTCTACTTCATTTTAAAACTTCTGACTTTTCAGGATAGATTTAATTCATCCTTAAAATGGCTATGACAACGTATTCCATATATGTACCTCAAATAATTTAAATATTCTTCTATCTTTGGACAGTTTGTGTCCATGTGTTTTTCATTAAATGGAGTCATTCACATTTATGCAGTTATATTTATATTGCTTTTATGTCAGAGTTAAATTATCAGAAATGAGTCAGAGTCTATGTTTTACATATATTTACATATACATGCACATATACATAAATATGTACCTATGAATATATAAATAAAAATAAAGTTATAAAACTAGATATACATGTATTTTCACCATACTGTTCTTCCCCTTGAAATATAACATTCTCTTTGCTTCATGTGTTTTCCAGAAAAAAATATTCATCTATGGCATTAGCAGAGGCCTCAGAGACCAAACCTAACCACACGAGTACATTCCAAGTCTCTGGTTCCATCAAGTTTGTTATGGACTCCACACATACCACAGATTATTTCCTCCACTTCAAAAAGTCCCCTTGTTCCCATTCTCATTTCTAGGCAAACACACACAAATACACACACACACACACACACACACACACACACAGCACAACCACTTTTCTGATTTTTTCTTGATAGATTAGTTTTGCTTTTACTAGAACTATATAGAAAAGGAATCTGAGAGTATGTATTTTTTTGGTTTTGTATACTTTTTCTCAATGTATTTTAAATTCAGCCATGTTATTATAAATATCAACAGGGTTTTTTATTCCTGAGTAGAATCCAATTGTATACATATATTACGGTTTATTTATCCATTTTCCTACTCATGGTCATTTGAGTCATTTTCAGTTTGGGGCTATTGTAAATAAGTGTGTTATGTATATATCTTATACAAGTCTTTATGTAGTTATAATTTTATTTCTTTTGGGTAAATACCTACTAGTATAATTGTTGGATTACAATGTAAGTGTATATTAAAAGAAAATTAGAAACTGCTTTTCTAAGTAATTGATCCATTTTTAACTCCTACTGGCATTATATAAAACTTCCAGTCTTTACAACTTTGTCAACATGTTGTCTTATTAAGTCTTTTTAACTTTGTTTATTCCATTGGGTATGAAATCATTTCATAGTTTTAAGTTGCATTTCTCAAATTATAAAATATATTGTGCATTTTAAGATTTTTATAGGACATTTCCATTTCCTTTTTTTAAAAATTTATTTTTATTTTTTTTTATTTTAGCATAGTACAGGGATACAAATGTTTAGGTTACAATATTGCCATTGCTCCACCTGAGTCAGAGCTTCAAGCGTGTCCATCCCCCAGGTGGTGTGCTCTGCACCCATTAGGTATGACTATACCCATCCCTTCCTCCCCTCTCCCACCTGCCCGACACCCGATGAATGTTATTACTGTATGTGCACGTAAGTGTTGATCAGTTAATACCAATTTGATGGTGAGTACATGTGGTGCTTATTTTTCCATTCTTGGATACTTTACTTAGTAGAATGTACTCCAGCTCTATCCAGAATAATACAAGAGGTGCTATCTCACCATGGTTTTTTGTGGCTGAGCAGAACTCCACAGTATACATATACCACATTTTATTAAATTTTCTTATTTTTAGTTATGATTTATATATACTTCCATAAGGCATTATAGATTAAGTCATAGTGTTTCTTTGTCCTATTAAAACTGTGTTATAATTTTGTGATGATCAGAAACAAGATTTACTTTATATTTCCTTTTATTTATTTTTATTTTTGAAGTAATACATGTTCAACATTGTAAACTTATATTTTAACATGTTAATTCATTAATTAACTTATTCTCATTTATAAACAATTCTTTACAAGAATAAAAACAATAGTTCAAAATAACTTCATCTATTCTATTCCAAATTTTGTAGCAGTTTTTAATTATTATTGACTTACTGCTTTTGCCATAATCTCCAACACAGCATTGACATCCAGTAGAGGTAGAAGACACCTGTCTCTATTTTTTATTTTAATAGAAATTGTTTTGTTATTTGAGATAACAAAGGGATCCCAGTGGTTGATAGTTTTATCATTTTTGCATGTTTCCTTTAATCTCCAATTTGAATTTTGCTGAGAGTTTATATATCTAAATGCAGATGATTTAGCTACAGTTTGCTTATCATTATCAGGTTTTTCATGACTATTATGCTTACTTAAAAAATTATTTTGGGTGACCTATAAAATAGAAAATTTGTTTATAATCTAGTTTGTATAAATATGAGCTATAAACCTTCTTACCCTTGAAAACTTTTTTCTAAAATAAATCATAAATCATATTTTAATTTTCCTCTAAGATAATTGTTATACTAAAATATTCAATTTCTTAGGTTAATTTTTTTAGTTTTTATTTATGAAATGCTCCATTTTTAATGTTTTCTTGTATTATAATATTTATCCTTAGAAAACTGATTTTGTGGTTTAAATCTCTTCTGTGGTTTTTCTTTTTAGTTGTCTGTATATTTTCTATCTTTCTATCTCTTTTCTCCCTACTTTGTTACTCTGCTCTGGAATAAAGAACATCTTTACAACATAGATTCTCATATCCTATGTAGCTTATACATGTCCTTGCAGTTACCAGATTCTAAACATATATTCGTTAATTATTAATTCCATAAGGTTCCATCAATATGATAAAATGGTCAGAAAAAAAGCATTAAGTGGCTAGGTTGTATTTTACAGAACTAAATCAAGCTTTGTACAAAGTATGTAAATATGAGAAAAACATATATTTGAAAAACAATAAAAACGAATCCCATAAAATACCCTTTCTTGTACTTTGTGTACATAGAAGGGATTTATTGTTTTCACCCTCTTAGATAATATCATATGTGTATTTCTACTCCAATTTTTTTCTAAAATACTGTTGTAATTTTAACCATTATAAGATTAATCATGACAAGAAAACATCGACGACCCTTTACATGCTAATGGAGTAAGTGAAAAGTGAATACAAAGCAATAATGAGCTTAAATGTCTTAATTTGACATTTACCAGAAGCCTGGCTCTGTGTGAAGCAGGGGAGTGTTCAAGGGTACCAGTGACAGTCCCTGATTTGACAGGAGATAGCAGTGACAATATAAACTAGCCCGAGTGGAACATGATGGTGTAAAAAGAAAGAATTATTGGAATTTAGAGGAGAGAATCAGGCCTCAGGATGTTCTGTGACATCAGCTGAAATCTGATGAAAGGGTGAACTTGGATTAGTGGTTGTCAAGCTGTGAGACAATCCTTATGGGCTTGTTGCCATGTTTTGATCAATATGAAACTGTTGTCTTTGCAACAACTAAAGAGATATATAGTTCCAGTCATACCTGGACTGCAAAAAAATACATTTGAACTGACTGGAATGGATTGTGTCAGAAAGGATAGAAAAAAGTGCATATTATTGAGTGTAAGACAAAGAAGGTACCATGTAATGTTAAGTCGGGCACTTGTTAAGTGTACAAAGAAGGTTACAAATATTGTTCCTACAAGAAGAAACTGGCAGTTAATTCCTAGGATTCCTCCTCAAAGGTATACTCCTTGCATTCTGGAATATTCTGGGCTTTGTCTCAGGACTAAACATGAGCAATGAAGCAGGGAACAGTTCTCCTCCAACGGCATCGTGATGCACCCAAAGTGAGGCACCTGTAGACAGATTCTCAGACATGGAGGCATGATCATACTATCACAGCGATTGAGCTGTTATTAAAGCTGGCTTCATTCTCTTCTGGTTCCAGTTGGGGAAAAAGAAAAAAATAAAAAATAAAAAGCTGGCTTGATAATGACTTGAAAAGTTTTTAAGTCCTTTTTTAAGTGTGCCAGCCAACAATATCATTATCTGAAAGCTTGTTGCCAATAAAATTAAGTTGAGAATTACTGATTTAGATGGATAGAAATAAAGGTGGAAGCCTTCCCAGGCAGGAGCAATGCCATGAGCAAAGAAGCACACTTATACCCACACTGCCAAATACGCAGAGCAGCAAACTTTTGGGGGTTAAATTTTACATGTTGTCTATGAGATCTTACAGAAGTTTTTAGAAGATTGAGGATTTTTTTCCTTCTTTTAGAAGATAAAGGAAAGAGCCTAATTGTTTATAAGTACTGTATATATGAGTAAGCTTATGAGAAACTACTCAGCCAAGGACAATGATTGAGATACCTATTTTACAAGAAGATCTTAACAAATAAGAAAAGAAAAAGATTGTGAACATTTATTTTTAAGTTGTATACTTGGTTATATAAACACAAAGAATAAAACGGAACATTTCTTCTAAGAAGAATAAAATAAGCATGAAGATCTTAGGCCTCTATTCCGAAAAGGTATACTGTAGCAAGAGAGTGGCAGTGCCAAACTGGCAACAGTTGATGTGGATGGATTTTAACTCTTTCTAGGAAAAAATGGGGAGGTGGAGGGAGCATGGAGAAAGTTTGGAAATAAGCTGAAGATGTTAGATATAAAGATATTAGCCAGAGTCAAGTAGAGCAAAATCATGGAAGTTCTGACTTAATGACTGTAAATGTTATCTGAATAATAAGGGGTAGCATTAGTAAGTCCATGCATTCTGGATTTCTTGGGACTCTCTGAATCTTTTCATCTTGTCCCTCCTCTTCAACGAATTGGTTCTTTTTTCCAGATAGATGAAGGTTTGACTGGCAGTGGTCATGGTGGACAGTAAAATACAAAGACTTTACCAAGGAAGACGGAGGTGTTTTCCTGGTCCCTCTGCTCTCCTTAACCCAGAATAGCATAGCTAAGTTGTTCTCATCTTTCAGATCTCAATGCAAAGTTCATTCCCTCAAGGTGACAAGTGACAAGGTCAGGATATCTTGCTACTTGAACGCTAACATTCTATTCATTCCTTTGTATTGTCTATTACAATCACAGTTCTACCTTGGGTAACTGTTTGACTAATGTCCTTCTTTCTCTTTAGTCTACATGCTCTTTGAGAGTAGGAAGCATGATTCTTTTGTTTACCACTATACATAACACTCAACTTATAGTCGATAATAAATATTTCTGAACGAAAGAATGAATGTGGAGGTGAAATTCTATGAGAAGCATCTAGACTTGGTTTTTGAAAAATATATGCACTTATCTATTGGTGAAATACTGAATAAAATTGAAAATATAAATCTCCCATAATCAAGATGGGAATTGAGAGTATGGTCGGAAATATCTTATACACAGATTTTTAAAAATATAAGCCATTTTTTGAGCTTGATATAGTTTAAGTCTTATCTATATAAAAGTGATATGGATTTTTTTCAAAATGAAATATTTAGCATATGCTAAAGAGTCTAAAAATAGGAATGTAGAATGAGAAAAGAAAATATTTTGGGAGCATATTTTGGGAAATATTCATATTTAGGGTATTAGAGAAAGAATAGAACAAGGAAATTTTGCAACATCATTGATCAGAGAGGAAAAACTTGTAATCTGATTAACTTACAAAAAGGCAAAGAAAATAAACGTTTATTGATCTGCTGCTACATGCTCAGAACTTTGCAAGCACTTTAATGTAGCTTATGTCTCATAATTACCGTTTTCTAAAATCAGATGAGGAAACCACTTCCCAGAAAACTTAAATAATGTGCTTGCTACTATAAAGCAAGTAGACTATGAAATTTAGAGTCAAAATTAGGTTCAACTGGAACTCAGTATCGTGTTCATTCTATCTTTCTAGAAATATTTTACAGGCTGATAATTTTTCAAAAATTTAATAAAGTCCTTATCAACTCCTGTAAGAGCAGCATTTCCATAAAAGTATATACTGCTGGTATACATATGGAATTCATGGGAAAATGAATACACCAACATAAGGTAATTAATTTTGTGGGAACTTGGAAAGGAAAGGGCCAGTGACTCATTCCTTTCCTATTGGAAAAGCTCAGGGAATGAGCAACCTTCACCAGCTCTCATTTGTAAATATGCTACCGACCTAAGCCACCCTCCCTTATTACTATAATACATTATTTACGCAGAAAAGAGGAGTCATATCTATTGAAGAGTTATATCAGGATACACAAGGTTGCAATGTTGTAAATAAACATGGCATTGTTGATTTATGCTGCAGGGCTGCCTGGAGAATGGGGGTTAGTAAGTTACACAATTAACAGAGTATGAAAAGCTGTTTCCCCCAAAATTAAAGTGGAACCCTTTGTGAACAATGTTTTCATATATCTTGTTCCAAAAAAATTATCTGTTATTTTGAAAACAACAGATATGCCAAGAAAGAAGAAAGGAGACACTTTTGGATGTTGTCTGCTGGTTTCAGTCTCTTCCAGAAAGAAATGGTTTTATCTGTACTTGATGTTTGCTGTTATCATCTGAATTATTAGCAAAGATTGATGCTGGGTAATGTCTGTGATTCCTGTAAATCTGCTTTGATGATTTCAACTTTTGTGTTATCATAGAACTCAGGAAGAACAGTAAAAAGGAGAAAGAATTTTGGCCAGAGAGGAAATAGCAGGAGAAATATCTTAACAGTCCTGCTTTCTGTATACGTGTATAGCTAGGTATATGCAGGTGAAGCACCCCCCAAAATATCCAATAAATATGTTTAAAGGCAATTCATTAGGCTGACCTATCTTTTATATATTTTAAGACATCAGTCTTCTTCTATTTAGCAGTATTAACCTCAGTAAGTGTGAGCCTCTTAAATAGGAATACTGAGTGGATAAAAAAAATGTTATATTCAAAGTAAATGTTCAATGTACATGCAAAAAGCCTTCCGGTGAATTCTGAAAATAACTTGCTTGCTCTCAATCTGTAACTCTGGCACTGAAAATGATTTTTGGAAAAAATATCTTCATATAAGTCAGATTTTTCTAATATATAAGACTTTGTAGGTATAACTTTTAGACACTTCATCATTTTGATGATTGAAGAAGTAACCCTTCTATGAGAACAGCGTTATTCTAGTCGTGTAAAACCCATGTACTCCCAAATAGCTTACATAGTAAAGAAATAAGCATATAACTGCCAGGAACCTTACCAAATTCTAACCATAATTAAAAATCTGTGTAGAGCTATTCCTTCCCTCTTTACCCTTCCTCAGCTGTGCGTGATGTATACATGATGTCATCTGAGAAGCACCTCAATGGTAAAAACACTGTTTGCAATTTAGAGCGTTTCCCTTAGCGGTTTATTAGTTGGGGCTCATATTTAAAACAGCTGTTATTTTGTACGGTACCTTAAGATATTTGGAATATCTCTCCTGATGGACAGGAAAATGGACAATTTTTTTTTGTATCTCTCTTTTAATTGCTGTGAGAGATGACTCCATGGTGCCCGAGAATGAATTTGGCATATGTCACATAGCCTGTATTTTATAGAAGATTGTCTTAAATGGCCCCTCCAAATTTGGTGAAAAATCTACCCAGAAATCTGGCATGGTTACAATAGTACACAGAATTAAATATTTTATGTACATCCTACAATAATTTCAATTCCATTGGTGGTTGCAATAATACACAGAATTAAATATTTTGTGTCTATCCTATAATAATTTCAATTCCATTGGTTCTTTTAAATGTGTATTTTGGCTGCTCGTTTTATAGAATTTTAACTTCTAACTATAGAAATTTTAAAATACGGCTTTGCTGTTGTGTTTTAGAATAATATTAAGTTATGCAGAAAATAGATTCATACTAACATAGAACATCTTTTGTTATAAACATAGATATTGAGTTATCTATTTCAATTTGTGTTTTTATAGGAAATGTAGGAGACTTTGGTCTCTAATAGCTAGGCTAAGGTCAGCTGTCCTTTTTTGGCACAGAGAAGTTAATCCTATCAACTAGATCTTCATTACAAGGAATGTAAAACTTTTATGAGCCTGAGATGGAATTCTGCTTGTATAACATTTGTGATTACAGCAAACTGATTACAGTGTCTTCACATATCCCTGGACTCATTAATCTCAGAATCTGAGATATTTGGAGAATTATAGTCCTACCTCTCAGATATGTTAAGAATCCTTTTTGGAACAACTCAAAACAAATGTCACTCAGCTTATAGTTTAATTTAACACTTTCATGTCAGAAAAATCACCAAGTCCCAAGGAATTGTATTATTTTGTGGGATAATTTAATGATTAAAGAGTACTAGTTCTTTTTAATGTTCAGGAATCTGTATCCTAGTAAATTTGTCACTTAATAGTTCTACGTTATTGTATAAGATCACCTGAGTCTAATTTCCTCATTTATAACAGAGCAGATGTATCTCAATTGTCTCTCTACCTTCCTCCCTCCCTCCCTCCCTCCCTCTAATTATATGTAACCATTAAAACCTTATTTAATAAGGAGTCATCCTATTCTCAGTGCTCATAGCAGACCCGATGCACAGGCTTGGAGAATCACAACTACACTAGGTCCTCAATGATACTTTAAGAACAAGCAGTTGGTAACTACACATGTCTTTGTAATCCATGTGGTTCAATCTTGTTTGTATCTTTATTCCAATAAAATATGGTGATTCTAATAACTTGCATTATTTTAGGAAAGAATATTGCAGTTACAGAAAAGAATGCCTGTGGACTGGATAGTGTGCTGAATGAGCTAATACTCAGGTCTTTGTGACAAACTTAATGGTTTTTGAATTATCAGGTAGCATTTGTAAGAATATTCAAGTATTAACAGTTAGCAGATTAACTTTCTATTTACTACCTTTAAATTATCTTTGAAAATCCACTAAATTCCAGTGACTTTTTTTGCAGTGGTAGGGATACAAAAGTGGCCAAGAAAGCCTGTGGTCTAACAGGTGGTTATGCTAGAATGAGCAGTGACAATACAAGCAGGAGAAGTGAGAATGAGGGTTTCCATGCGAAGACACACCAGGAACAGAGAACAGACTGTGGAAGACAATGGGCTCTTCCTGGTGAAATATTTAAAATAAATGAATAATAAAGAATGGATTTGTTAACAAATTGAATTGAAAAAGAGAAGATAGTTTTGCCAGGAAGAAATACTGTGTGAAGACTGATGATAGCATACCTTATTAGATGAATTCAGCAAAGGTCACTGTGGCTAGAGAATGGGGGAGGATGGTGGATCAGCCCTGGAGGGCCAGCAGGGTCCAGGTCAGCCGGACTTAGAAAGCAAGCTGAAGAACGAAACTTTACGGGTCGTGCTGGAATTCTCCATGCCCTAAGCTTACTAGGTATTGTTAAACTTTTAATCTTTGCTAAATCCTTAGGTAAAATTAAAAGTCTTTCCCTTTTTACTTTAAATTGTCTTAAATTGTACATAGAATCAGCTTTATGTAATAACTTATTTGGCCGTTACATGTCTTTGGCTGTGAATTGCTTGTTCATGTTCTCTGTGCATTTAGCTGTTGCATTGTTCATCCTTTGCTTATTGAATTTTAAGAAATAGCTGGTGATTAAGGATGTCAATTTTTCTTAAGAGGTTTATTTCAGTTATTTATTACTTTGTTAATCTTTAAAAATTTCTGACCAGAAATTTTACAATTACATAAGTATATCTGTGGCTTCATATGTTAATACTTGTATTATACATACATGGTAGGATATATATGTGTGATAAAAAATATACATATATTTTTATAAAGGATCACTCAGGCTACCATGGGAAGGAATAAGTGGAGGAGAGAAAAACTGAAAGTAGAAAGACTAGTAAGCAATTGGTTGTGGTCATATCTAGATTAATGGAAGGGACCATCTGTAATAGGAAGAACTGGAATTATTAAGGATGATAAACTAAAAATAGAATCTTTACTAAGCCCATGTTATGTTGAGGAAGCACATGAGTAACAACTACTATTCTGTCTTCCAATGAGTGTATTTGTCAAGTGCCAATATAATGCCAATAGCCTCTGTAAGGAAGGAGAAAGAGATAAACTTTCCTGAGTCATCGTGTAACAATAATTGTGTATCTTCATGCATTTACTTGGTACAACAAGCCTGTGGAATTGAGATTATATCCTATATTTTAAAAATGAAGCAATTGAAGCTTATAAAGATTAAGTAACTTTTCCAAAGTCACCAAGGGCCATGATATAACAAAGTTTTATTTGGTTCCAAACCCCAAAATTAATTCTGACACATAATAGAGACAGAAAAAAAGCAAGAAAATAAAAAGAATTTAAAATGTGACTAAGTGCAAACAAAGGGACCTAACAAAGAGACTTGGTCATTTTGAATTATCGTGAATTGGAATAATTAAGATTTATAAATCAAAGAGGGAGATCTCAATGTCAAAACCATTATCTGAACACAAATTGTCGAGGAGAAATGCTCAAAGGGTTAATGTCAGAGCACCAGCAAGCAGTCCAAGAAATCACTGCCCGGGGCCTCGTAATCACTGCTAGGTGTGCATCAAAACAAAAGAAGAAGAAAGGACAGTGACCATTCGTATAAACAAAATAAGAGACATGGGACTCCGAGATGTAGAAGGAAAATCATATCCAGATGGGTATGAGTGTATAACAGAATAAGAAGATTCAGATTCGATAGTTTAAGGAATTAAATTTGTAGCCAAAACCAACCAACCAACCAAACAAAAAAGACTAACACAGGATCAGTGTGTTATACAAGCTTCGAAGGGCATTATCAGGCTCATTCACCTCAAGATACCTCAATTACAACTCAAATTCTTCCCTGCCAGAACCACTTCTGTGAGTTATAGCATGTTTAATTTGAAAGTAAATCACCGTGGAAGTACATTATCCTAATGCTACTCACTAGTGCAGTTTAGTTTGTCAAACAGGGAGGTTGTGACACAACCAGGACACAACTTTAAGGTTTTGGAGCGAAGGGTAGATAACGCGTATGACGAGGTAGAAATGAAAAACAGTCCTCGAGAGACAGTTTTTGAAATTTATGTGGGAAAGGTATTCACAAAGAATAATGACTTGACTGTCCTTCAAGCCGAAAAATTGGTTCCTCAGATATAATCTGCAATAATTCCTAGGGAGTGTGCCCATTATTTATAACACTTGAGAGTCAACTGTACAGGGCAGAAACTGGTGCTGGTACATTTCCCTGTAATTAAGAGAGAGATTCTTCCTTAACTAAGATCCTGGCTCATACATTGTTCATTATACTTCATATTTCAAATTGTTGATTCATTGGGAATTAACTGAAAAACATTGCGGGACTTAAAAACAGATAAGCAAGCAAGAAAGAGAACAAGCAAACAAGCAAAAAACCCAGGAGATTACTCTGCAACTCACATGAATAATCTCTTCATTTATTTGAGCCAAACTTAGGACACTATATACTGTATGGAGAAATATAGACTTTTCCAGCTGGGCTAGCATTATCCAGTATTTGACCTTCTATAGCAATGGTCCTCAGTCATGATATACTCTAGTTCAGAATTTTATCACTGTATTACCAAGGAACAAATATTTACTAATTCTTACACAGACTTCAAATTAGCATACTGGCCTAGGGCCTGTGATTAATGAGACTGGATCTGAAAAACCATGCCATGGATAATTAATATTGAAAAGTATGATCCGCTGAATTAATGCATTCTGTCAACCACTAATAATCATTTATATCAGATATAACTTCTCTGTCATAATAAACTGCTAAAATGTTTTAAGCTTCTGAAGTAGTTTGTGCACCAGAACTTAAAAAAAAAAAATAGAACCCATTCAAATAAATATGGATGAACAACTTATCTACAAATCACCTACCTGCAATTTTATAATTTCATAAGATAATTTAGATTCTATAGAAATGATGTGAATATTATATGTTATATGAGTACACCATCAAAGTTACTATCTATTCTGACTGAAGGACTTTTAGTCTGTTTACCGACAGCAGATTATCAGACAGTAGGAAGAGACTTTAGGATAATAATTAAGCAACACCAGAGTCATCAATAATGTCAACTGAATTATACTTTTAAAAATATATGATCTATCTATAAGGTTAAAATATATCAAATTGGTATTAACTGACTTAACTGACCAACACTTAAGTGCACATATGGTAGTAACATTCACTGGGTGTCGGGCAGGTGGGAAGGGGGGGAGGGGATGGGTGTATTCACACCTAATTGATACAGTGCACACCGTTTGGGGATGGACATGCTTGAAGCTCTGACCCGGGTGAGGCAAAGGCAATATATGTAACTGAAACATTTGTACCCCCATAATATGCTGAAATAAAACATATATATATATATATATATCTTGAAAGAAGTTTTCTAAATCATCTACTTCTCAAGCATACTGATTTTTTTTTCAAATTTATTTCCAGATCTTGTCTATATAATAGAATATATATGTATATATTTTCTCACATTGAACCATATGACTTTGCAAATTTTTACCTACAAAAACTCAATTTTATATAGGTTAAGCCACTACTTCCACCATTTCACATTAACAGATTTTCTTATTTGCTTTAGATTTACTTGTGTAGCAGCATATTTTTCCCAAGTTACATTGAAGAAAATTGTCTTTTTAATTTTATAAATAAATGCTGAAGTGTTTATGCCAAGGGTCTTAAAAGATAAAGCAAACTTTCAAAATTTCTTAACGTAGTTTGGAAACATATGAGAATCTACAGAAAAATATTTTATCTTACTAGTGAATGTATATGTATTTAATGTCCTCATGGTCTATAAATTGTTCCTACCTGCTATAGCCAAGTTTTATTTGGCATTTAGTTTGCCTTTTATTGTTTTTAATAGTTCCTTCACTTTGATTCCAAAACTATTGGTTCCAACTACTAAGTGAAAATAAATTCATCTCTCCCATCCAAGAACCATGTAAAAAATATTTAATGCTAATTCTTATTTTTATTTCTAATCTATAATAATATTTTTGGATATTAATCTTAATATCCAGTGTGATCAGTAATATCATCTTTCATTTAAGAAGTTAAATTAAACATCAGCCCTTAATACATTTTTATTTACTTTAACATGGATTTAATACAAGCTAATATGTGTTTGTTATAAAAAAAATAAGTAGGTAATTCCACAAAAAAACCTCTAAAACAATTTGTATCTTTAATTTCGATTTTTCATTAAATGAGTCTTTGGGCAATGACTTGTACTTTTTTGTAGCACATAATTAAATGAGAAAAAGGGGTGTTGTGTGTCTATATAATTTTAGTGTTTCAGGAAACTTCATTTTTAATACTTTAGTCATAGCATAATGTTGAAAGGGGTTTGACATATGAGCCTAGTGAAATATGCTTTAAAATGGTTTATTTTAGGGATACTATGTACCTCTTGTGCTACAATATATTCCTAAGAAATATTGCATGCTTATATATACCCATAAAAAACCCACTTCCTGAAGCAGAGAACCACTTAAGTTAGCTGAGCCAAAAACGGGGAAAAATGCTGTTGGGATATATTAAGGGTTCAGAGACCTAAGGGAAAGGGGAATTTGCCAGTTTCAGAAAGGCTGGAGATAAGACCTTGAAAGCTATCAGGAATGGAAGCTTTTCTTTCTTGCCCACTGTTTCTCCTGCAATCTCTTCGCTTATCACGTCGGCTTTTCTTCCTTTTTTCCTGCTTATATGCCAAACACCACCGTCCAAGACTCATTCTATAGAAATTCACATTGTACTGATCCATGTGTCTTTGGGGGCATTTCTATAAACGTAAAGTTTTTATCATGTATATCAGGATGACTCTTGGTTTATCTCTCGCTATGGTCAGATGGAGATATGTCTAGATTACAGTGTTGCACATGATTTATCATGGAGATCACAGGACATATTCATATTACTAGTGAGAAACAGAGAGATAAGCAAATGTTTAGACAGATCCTAGAAAACAGAGTAGATGTAGAAGCCAATAGACCAGTTATGAAAATCGGTGCTTTTTAAAATTTCAATTCTGGATATATATATAACGGGTACCCCTTCTTTGTAAGAATCATAAATTTTTCAGGAACAAGTACAGTAAGCCAAGTAAATTTTTAATGGATATTTGCATTACATGTTTTAAGCATGTTTTCATTATAATTTGTCATTTGTGGTTTTTAAAATGAAATATTAAAATATGAAAATTATTGCAAAAAACTGTTATTTAAAAATAAAATAATATATTTTATTTCAATTTAAGTAACATTCATTAAGTAGATTAGGTCCTAGGAAGCATATCTGGATAAATCTAAAGCAGTATACAATTTATAATCTCTTATATGTGCTTATATTAAATAATTAATTTAGTGGTGACTTTATTGACTAAGAATTCTTATTTGTCCCCAGAATGTTTCAAGTGTATGTTTTACCCTCAGCCAACACATCCATATTTATAAAATTATAAGCTTTTGCTACAGTATTATCTAATATGAAAACATAAAATCTATTTTCCTAACACATTCAATTTAGTTACAAATTCTTTAAAAACTTTAGAGAGTTAATGAGTTTTATGCAACAATAAAAACATTTTCTGTGTTTTTTCAAAGATGTTAGACTATATCTAATATATTCTTCAAAATATGCAATTAATATTCTAATTACATTTTCTTCACATTAAATGTTTGATATATTTAGAGAAGCCTTAAATGGTTAAAATGGGGGAAATACTAGGAAAAATAATTTTGTCTAAATAGTCTTAAGGACAGTTGATTACAAGCTTTTTTCTTAGTTTGGAATTAAAAAGTCACAAAAATCGTGTACATCGCAACATGAATGTTTTAAGAAATACAGTTTTTAAAATATTTTAAATTTTATTAGCAACAGCACAGACACACACAAAAAATTTTAATTTATTTACCTTTGAAATTCTGGTAAACTTAAAATGGTGATACCCCTTGCCTCTTAGTAATCTATCTGATCCATCACATTAGTAAAAACTGATAATGTAACTACTACTATATATTATTTCATTTACAGTCCCATTAACTTCGTGTATTAGGTATTATTATCCTACATACACCCCTGCCTATTAACAGAGTAGGAAGCGGAGGTTCAGAAACATTAGGACTTTGTGCAAAACCACAATTTTTGCATAAGTAGTTTTTTGTTTTGCATGATTAGGTTTTTAGTTTTTGCTAGTAAGTGGTGGAGCCAGGATTCCAACTGGCAGACTTTCTCTTTACCGCACCAGTCTAAGCCTCCCATTATGGAAATCCTCCAGAGGAGCATGCGTCATGGCTGGCTGGCGTGCCAACACTGATGATGCTGGCTTGTAGAAGATTCCTCTGATTATTGCCCGAGATGCTAGAATTAAAAATTCCTTGTAGGGCATTTCTTTATTCCTAAGTAAATCCAGTCAAGTTAAAATGGGAGTTATTATGAGTTATTAATAAATTAATGTCGGTTATCACATTACTTCCCAATTTAACATGATCAAGAGCCTTGAGAAAACGAAGGCATTGTCAAAGGAGGAAAGGCAGATAATTCAGACCACTCACAAGGAAGAATTGGCATTTTATGGGATCTGATTTAAGATTAAAGATGCTCTTTTATGTCGATTCATTGTTCATGAAATTTATGTGGACATAACTTTAACAATTGACTTATATAAGATTATGGATATTATTCTACTTTGGTTTTCCAAATGATATTTCTTCTTTATGTTTTTACTTCTT
Organism: Indri indri; assembly: GCA_004363605.1. Taxonomy (NCBI): domain Eukaryota; kingdom Metazoa; phylum Chordata; class Mammalia; order Primates; family Indriidae; genus Indri; species Indri indri. The sequence continues at coordinate 5,372 of RJWJ010014758.1, read as the reverse complement.
TATAATGCTTTGCACAAGTTAAAGTCAATCAGAAATCACAGTGTGCAAAATCTTAACTGATTTTAGATAGGGAATGATGAATAATTTGATTCAATGTTAATATTATGATTTCCAATATCTGAAAAGAGATTTCAAGATTACTAGATAAGGATCATGTTATGTCTGTAATTTTTCTGTTATTATGTGGTAATAATCAAAGAGGTAAAGAAAAATAAAGGATATAAGATTAATAATTAGAGTTGATTTTAAATTAGGAAGAAAACAATTCCTGTTAACTAAGTCAAATTGGAGGAAAATGCACTTAAGAAAGTCTAAAGATCACTGCTAAACTTTGCCTAATTGGTACATTAATGGAAATTACTCCTCCCCCAAAAAGGTTCATAAGTGAGATTTCCTAAGGCAGAAGACTCATTGTCAAGTAACTTTGGCTATGCATATACCCATATCAGCCGATCTTATCCACCAGCCCTGCAATTATTAGTCCTCTGTGTACAGTGCTTAAAATGTAGTACTTCACATAAGAGGACTATAAAGAGGGAACAAAGACTTGTAAAGTGCCAAGGGAAGAGGGTTTCAGGTCTATTCGGTTGATTAACCGTCCTTAGTAGAGAGGAAAATTACAGGAAAGAAACTGCAGCGGAGGACAAAGCTCTTAACTTCAGCTTGCATGGTACTCGGAGAGTCACTGGAACAGAATTCAGATGAAAAGCCAGGTAGCAGTGACCAGTGGTATTAAAACACATAATGATCCAGTAAGTAGCCCTTCAAGCTGCTTAGTGGACGGGGAAAGCATCTAATTCACAAGGTGAGTTGCTCTCTAATAATTGGAAACTCTTATCTGGCTTCTAAAATCTACTTCAGACATCTGTTTGGCCAGGAAGCAATCTGGTAGGATCTTGATGAGCAAGATGAAACAGCTCCACCTGAACTAGGTAAGCGGGACACTACATAGCACACTCGCCACCTAGTGGATATTCACTGTAATTTTTGTGTGTTCTGTATTAATCTGATCCAGAGTAAATGTAAACCACTTACACGTTATAAAATGAAAGTGTGTGCCTGTGTGTATGTTACTTGATACTGTGGTCAAGGTGTTTCTGACATAATATTACAATGTGAATAATTTTGGAAATGTGAAAATAAAAATCCCTTAAACAGATGAATATAAAATTTCTTTGGCTAGATCAAATTAATCAAAACTTGCCCTGTAAAGAGGATCAGCCCTTGTTAAAGTTTGTCCTGATGGTCCTTCTTCCTTTTACTTATGACCTTTACCTAATCCTGGGGCCCTTTAAAATGCACTGTCCCTACTGGACCATTTATCTGGTTTCTATCCAGCATTGCATATGAGGTGGGGTGGGGGATGCTCTCTCTCATCTAACTACTTTGAAGAGAAGGTTCAATTCTGCAGTGCGTTGAGAATACCTAATGCAGTTTCGCATTCCTTTTCCTATCTTCCCCCCACTATATTGCCTCTTTGTCACGGTAGTCTTTCAAGGCCCAAAGAAGTAAATCTCTAATGTTGGAAATTTAAGCTTGATGACAGACCAAAGCGCAGCTGTTTTAGGATTTTCAGGCCTTCCCAACACCTATCAGATCCCAGGAGACCTGCCTTTTTTGTAATGGTAGTCATGGCTTTGGAGTTTCATTTTACCATCTGGCACATTAAGACCACCTCCCCAGATAATAATCGTCATCCCAGATCAATATAGTGAAACTACAGTTGGAGGACTGTAAAGGATTTTAAAGCCGTATTATATGTGCTACCAGAGTTTTTAAGACTGCTTGGCTCTTGTCTACTTCACAACCCCATATCTGACCAAGCCTTCTTTACTTTGCCTTATAACCATAACCCCTATGACCACACTGTCTGCTCACACAGCAGATTTCGTCAGTGACCCTCAACTGTTCCATACTATGCAGAGAGTTACCAAGAAGTATCAACCTGTATGTTAACACGACCTCTCCACCCCTGAATAAAATGTCTTTCTCTGTACCTGTGTTTGAAGCTTGAAATTCATTGATGGCTTCTGCTGTTGCCAAAATCCATTCTTCTAAAGGCCTTTCTAATCACTCTAAATTTCTTTTCTACATTGGTACTAGCTACTTGTGGACAAACCCCTGCACCATTCTCAGTTTACCTAGTATAAACTTTTACCCGCATAAATCAAACACCAACTAATAGCATGAATGCTTTCACTCAGCACAAGACAATCACGACAAAATAGAATATAGAAAAATAATGTAGTTCATAAAATGAAATGACATTAGTACATAGTTAATGATGTTAATGACAATATGGTTACAGATTAGTAAATCATAATCAGGTTTTCTTGTACATTCCACTGTGGCAATGATGCTGTAGTATGTTATACTTAATTGGCAAAAAATTTTCACTTGAAAAATCTGGGATTGAATCCTAGCAAATGTTTATATGGACTAAACCAGGTTGGGAATCTCTACATCCAAGACCAAGGAGCATAAAATGGATCTATCTATCTATGTATTTAAGTGCATGGGTTAAAAATATTAATAAATTGAGTATTGCTCAGAAACTTTATGCAATGATATAGAATTGAAGCATTTTAGTTTTATAGTTTATGATATTACTTATACCAGATTTGATAGAGATATTAAACTATTTCATGATCTCTCTCTCTCTCCACGTAAAAACAAAACTGAGAAAAGTCATAGTGGAAACATTTTCAACCAACCAAAATGATACATCATATTTTTGGTGATCCAGTAGCGTGCAGGAATTAGCTTGTACCGGCTTGCAAGAGCCAAACGACGCAAAGGTTAAATATTCAGGAATCAGTGAGCCAGTTGTTAAACATAGTCATTATTAATATCAAATTATATGAATTTATAATTATAATTAAATACATTGTATAAAAAACAAAGATAACACTCTAAATCCAATTCTTAATTTTTAATATGTTTTACTATTATCTATGCTCTTGAGATCATTTGCGTCTATTTTATTGGTATTGCAGAAATAATGTAAGGTGGGAAATACTGCACATAGCTTTGCAACTCCTCACTCAGTGATGTCATGATAGTATCTTGAAATCAGCCTTGGTGGGAGTATTTACACCATGGAAATCAGCATGTGCTACAATTCAAGGCTTTTATTCCAGCTGTCCAACATCTACCAGCATAGCAGCAGATGGTACCATAACGTGGGTCCATAAGACCAAGGTTCCAAACCTAGCTCCATGAAATTGGCCAGTTTCTTAAAATTTTAAAACCTCATTGTACTCATCTGCAAAGTAAAGTGTTGGAAACATTGATTTTTGTAAAAATATTGAAATTTAAAGAATAATTTAGCTTTGTTGCCTAATGGACATAAAGGTAGCATAAAGTAGTGACATCAAATCTACAGAAAGACACTTTATTTTAAAATGACATACAGTATATCTCAATAATGCGTCAACTTTATTGTCAAAAGTTTTATACGAAAGAAATGTTCAGGAAAAAAATCTAGATATCTTGAGCAGATAGATTGTATTTTATAAAATATATAAAAATTTAACTTTGTCCATTTTGTTACTTTTAGCCTATATTGAAATTGACATTCTTTGTCATTTTACTTTTTAAAGGAGCTGAAACTCAAATAAAGTACAAATCTGCAAATGATATTTTTTTCTATTACGAGATCAAATTTATTTAAGCATTATATAAATGCAGTATTTAAATTGACCATTGAAATGTATTATCATGTTTGATTTTGTTTTTCTTTGCTATATATGCAGTGAAACTTCGCTTCGCAATACAGAGATGTTTCTATTTTAAATCCTTTTGCATCTTAATTGCAGTGTGAAAGCAATATGTAATAGAATCTTTTCTATAAAGTGAAATTGTTTTTTTAAAATAAATCATACCTTCATTCTTATGTGGCAGGGAGTAGAAAGAATAGTAGAAAAAACATTTGACGACATATCTGAAAACCTAAGTTGTGTTCTCAGTTTTATCACTTATTAGGCCTTTGAGGAAAAAAAAAAGTATCTGAGTAGAATGAATTTTTAGTAAAAATGTACCTTCAGGAAAGTGAATTGAGTTTTTTAATAGCCACTTTAATAATTTATTAATAATAAGATCTTATAAATGTCATAGAAAGTAGTAACATATATTAGCTACTTTTGAATGTATCTATGTTGAAAATATATTACAGCAACTTGACTCCTCAAAACTATGGTGGTTGACTAGCAGAAATGGAGTCAGTCAGGCACCTCCTATACCGGCACATGGTAGATAATAAAATGCACTGAATGAATGAATGTTTAGGTGGGTTTTAAACACTTCTCCTATTGAGATTTAGCTTACAGTGCAAGTAAAAAAAAGAGTGAGAAGGGCCTTAGAGTTGAAAAGGTAATTTAACATTCATTTAAAAATGGAAATGTACATTCTATTTCGTTTTATTCTGTTCATTGCTGGTGTGAAGCACTTTCGGTCGGCCAGTCAACTGGACTTAGCGGAGTATGCCATTGTGCATCGTACTGCGCCTGGTGCCATGCAGAGGAAGACAGAGAGGCATGGTCCCATCTGAAGAGATCCATAATCTAATATCCATAAGAGTGCTGCTATAGGATTTTTAAAAATATATTACACTCCTAGCCTGCCATTATAAGGCAATTTCTTAAAGCTAATTTCTGTTTGAATACATTGTTTTACATGTTCCCTTTTCATAAGCTACATGGTTACTAAGTCCTGCATTTGCAAGGCAGCTGTCTGTGCTTAAGGCTGTAGGCTGTGGAGTTCAAAGTAAAATGGTCTCTGCCACCTTGGACTTAGTAACTTTATGACTTTTGAGTCCTGATGTGCCCCTGGATTGTGACAGTGGTCTCTTATTTTCATGATGCCCCTCGCACAGGAACACTAAGGTTCTTGAGTATTCAGTCCTTGGCCCTTCCCCAGAGATGTTCTCAGTGGTGGTGACAGAGAGCTGAAGGACTCGGGAACATTATTCAGTGTTCCAATTATTAGGAAAAATGCAAGCAGATGGAGCAGGGAAATAATATCTTTTGCTAATTACTCGAATGGATGAGCCGACAGAACTTTACACTCTCCCGCGAGAGCCAAAGGGTCATGGATCTCCAGCCAGTTCTGGCTAAGTTGGCCGGCTGCCACGGAGCACAGGGCCCACCTTCTGCCCTCCTCTCCTGCTCACCTGAGGCTTCTGTGGAAGGGCCCTTACACTTTTTCTTTTGCTTTTTTTTCTTTCATTTTATTTTTGGCTTTTGTTGTTGTTGTTTCAATGATAGTTTGCTTCAATGACAAATTCTCTGTTAAGTGTTAGAAAAACATTTTAAAATCCAGTTTACTAAACGTAGACACCTAGATACATGTTTAAACATCTACATCTACATTTC
>RJWJ010014757.1:20498-37473 GCA_004363605.1 Indri indri | reverse complement strand
TTTTTTTTTGAGACAGAGTCTCGCTCTGTTGCCTGGGCTAGAGTGCCGTGGCGTCAACCTCGCTCACAGCAATCTCAAACTCCTGGGCTCAAGCGATCCTTCTGCCTCAGCCTCCCGAGTAGCTGGGACTACAGGCATGTGCCACCATGCCCGGCTAATATTTTTCTGTATATTTTTAGTTGTCCTGCCAATTTCTTTCTATTTTTAGTAGAGATGGGGTCTCACTCTTGCTCAGACTGGTCTCGAACTCCTGAGCTCATACGATCCTCCCGTCTCGGCCTCCCAAAGTGCTAGGATTACAGGCGTGAGCCACCACGCCCAGCCTGATAATGTGTACTTTGTACATTCTTACTCTACTGAACTTTCTTCTTAGTTCTAATATTTTCAATTTCATCTATATTTCTCATTCCTATTTTAACTGTTTGGGGTTTTTAGGGCAGAAGTATTAAGGGAGTATGGGAGAGAAAAGAAAATTTGGAAGAACAATTCATTTTACTTTGTATTGGTTGTGATTACTACCATACTATTACTGGGTTGGAAAAAAAATTGTGAAATGTCAAGGTGCCTAACAAATAGTAGATACCTAAGTGTTCATTTAATGAATTGTGGTGATTATTAGAATTTCTCTTTCAGTGAGCAGCTTTTCATGCAGATGGCAGAGCTCATGGTCTCAGATGGCTGGAAGGATGCAGGTTATGAGTATCTCTGCATCGACGACTGTTGGATGGCTCCCCAAAGAGATTCAGAAGGCAGACTTCAGGCAGACCCTCAGCGCTTTCCTGGTGGGATCCGCCACCTAGCTAATTATGTGAGTGTATAGATAATTTTCTTTTTCATTCAGAAGACTGCAAGCACTGCTATACAGAAGATTGTTCAGAAACAGCCCTCATGGCATCTAGAAAGTAGAATAGCTGCTGTTATCTGAACATTGAATTGTAAGGCTTATCAGGTAGAATTTGCATTCCATCAGCAGACCATCAGCAGATAAGTGTTTTGCAATAGCTCCTGAGGCCCATCTTGGAGAAGTTCTCGTTTTGCTAAAACCCAAGAATTCTCTAGGAGGAAAAAGCAACTTGGTTCTTGACATATGTGTGCATGTATTTTTCTATGTAAGCTTTGGGCAGCTATTGCAATTGTACTATAAACTAGAACTTTAGAATATAGAGGGGAAATATTCTGGAGATTATTAAAGAGACATAGAGCCCAACACTAGTTAAAGGCAATGAAGACAGATTTTATTCAGTAGTATTGCACTAGGGGAAAGAGCCAAGCTCAAATCTGAATACAATGAAGACAAGTGGGGATTTATAGCCAATGAGCAGATTGAGGAGGATCAGTGGATGTTAAATTATGAAAAGAGACATCAAGGTAGGGAGATTTTTGCTAAAGGCAGGCCATGGACTTAGACACCAAGGGTGGGGTATGAGGGAACTTGATCAGGTATCAAGGGTGGGAGGGATTGACTTAGCAGGATTCTTGCTAAGAGGGCTTGCTAGGACAGACATGGAAAGCCAAGGTCAAGGCCTAGTGGAGAAGAAGGCTCAGAGAAGTCTAAAGTTTGGTCAAGGAGAGTCTTTGTTAAGATAAATCTATCATTGCCCTGGAAAGGTGACTTTTAGTATCCCCTCAGGAAAGTTAGTGTGGCTGATAGCTTTCTCCTCAGTTCTGTGTTGTAGCACACGTGTATAGTTAGAACTAGCTCAGCAGAATTAGGGGATCTGTCCATTGTCTCCCACAAACTCATCTGGATAATTTTGGGAGTTTGTGGGAAAGAAAAAGCCCCCAATACCTGGTGAAGTGCACTTGTCTCTCTGCCTCTGACCTGGAATGGTTCTCTCTGCTACCTCACGATTGCCCTTCTATTGTGATGACTCTTTTTTTCTCTCATTTCAGGTCCATAGCAAAGGACTGAAGCTAGGGATTTATGCAGATGTTGGAAATAAAACCTGCGCAGGCTTTCCTGGGAGTTTTGGATACTATGACATTGATGCCCAGACATTTGCTGACTGGGGAGTAGATCTGCTAAAATTTGATGGTTGTCACTGTGACAGTATACAACATTTGACAGATGGTATGTTTCATTCAAGAGATTTAGCCACAAGCAAAGGGAAGAACTTTGAGGCCTACATAGCTGAGCATCCAAAGAACTAATCTTCAGATTTTTAAATACCCAGTCACAATATTGGAAATAATTATTCTCAATGTGCCAGAGCTCCCATCTCTGCTCTTTCAGGTCATTCATTCATTCATGTAAAATCTGCATGCCTAACCATGGCTAATATTATGCACTTCTAATTCAGGAGGGCTCTAAGAATTAATTGCACTTAGTAATTATAACGCTATAACATCATTTTGGTAAAAGGCAAAAGATTTTTTCACTCTGCAGAGAAACCTGAGTGTTACAACATCATTTTGGAATGAATCTAGAGAGTCCAAAAGTCTCCCTCTCCTTCTCCCAGAGAAAGAAGCATCCCCTCTCCCGCTTCCTCTCCCAGAGAAAAGCAGCGTTTTCATTGATGCCTTTCCTTGATATACACACCATCTCTGCACTACCTCCTCAGAACGACGTCAGCAGTCTGGGAGATGCTTTACGCAGTTTAAGCGCAGAGCAACCACCTGTCCCTGCTGCTAGTTTAGAATATAAACATGGACCTTCCAGGCAGCTGCTTTTTGAAATGTATAGCCCCAGCTGGAAATTCCCTTCTTTCTCTTATTTTACCCATTGTTTTCTCATACAGGTTATAAGTACATGTCCTTGGCCCTGAACAAGACTGGCAGAAGCATTGTGTACTCCTGTGAGTGGCCCCTTTATATGTCACCCCTTAAAAAGGTGAGATAGTGAGCCCAGAACCCAATAGAACCTTGCTGATAGAATTTCAGAACTTGAGAACAAAGGACTCCTTCAAAGTCCAACTTAAGAGTAATTATCCTACTCTCTCTCCCAAGATCCAAATACTTCTCACCGTCCCCATGGTGGGAATTACAGTCCAAGCTACCATCACCTGGGAAGTCATCTTTGATTCTTCCTTTTATCTCATTATTCACATCTTATCCATCAACAATGCTTCCAATACTGTCTCCAAAATATATCCTGAGTCAGCCCACTTCTTTTTCCATCTCCACTGCATCTACTCTGGCCTTCCAAGCTACTGTCATCTCTCACCCAGACTGCTCTGACAGCCTGATCTCTGTGCTTCCACTCTCTCCCCACCCCCATCCATTTTCCAAGCAGCACCAGAGTTATCTTGTTAAAATTTAAATGGCATCATATCACTTGCCTGCCTCTCCAAACTCCAAAGGCTTTGCTTTGCTGCACTGGTTTTCTTTCTGTCCCTCAACACCACAAGCCAATTGCTGCCCCAGAGCCTTTACACTTGCTTTTAGTTTTCTGCCTGTAACAGTTCTCCCAAGATTTTCCAAAGGGCCAGCTCCTTAACACTGAAGTCTCAGACCAAATGCCACATACTCACAGGTCTTCTTTAACTACTTTAAAATAGCTGTTCATTCTTTATCACATTAACCTGTTTTATTTCCTTCTAACAGCTTAGCACTATATAGAAGTATTTGTTGACTTGTTTATTGCCTGTCTTTCCACTAGAGTGTAAGCTCCATGAGGGCAGGGACCTTGTCTGACTTTATGGCTCTATCTCTAGCATATGGTAAGTGTTGAAGTTATTTATGGACTGAATCCCTATTATTTCCTCATAATCTCTGCAGAATAGTCTCACCTCAACATCTTAAACCTTGGATATCCCACCTGCCTATCTACAAACTTTTATTCATTCTCATTAACAGATTACATGCCTAGGATTCAGGTTTTCTTATATACTTGATGGAGTCCTATGTAATTTTGCAGCTATTAATTTTACTCATGAAGATCATTTATTTCTGATTATAAATAACTTAATTTTAGAAAAGTTTGAAAGTACAGTGACATGTAAAGAACATAAAAATTCTCCATAATCCCAACACCTAGTTACTATTTGGTAAATTTCCAGCATAAATAGTATTAAGGTCACTTTAAGTAGAGACTTTTATATGGCCTATTTGTGAAGCAAACTTCTGACAAAATTCCGTTGTAAGGATTTAGACCTGGAGACCTTCAATCTATAAAGACTACAAGTGCCTCTTTTAAACTTGACTGTTTTCATCTCACAAGGATGTTAGTAGAAAGTAAACAGAACAGTCCTAACCCTGTTTTCACAGCCCAATTATGAAGAAATCCGACAGTACTGTAATCACTGGAGAAGTTTTGCTGACATTTCTGATTCCTGGCAAAGTGTGAAGAGTATTTTGGACTGGACATCTTCTCACCAAGAGAGAATTGTTCATGTTGCTGGACCAGGGGGTTGGAATGACCCAGATATGGTAAAAACTTGAGCCCTCCTTGTTCAAAACCCCGCAGTAGGCCTGTTTCCTATTTGACATTCAAGGTAAGTAGAGGTAAAGTTCCTGGGAGGAGGCTTTATGCGAGAATACTTAGAGCGTGGTGCTATGCAAAGTGGCTTCAATGACTCACCTAGGTAACTTAATGTTTCATCTTCTCTTTATTTTATTCTTTGTCCTAGTTAGTAATTGGCAACTTTGGCCTCAGCTGGGATCAGCAAGTAACTCAGATGGCCCTCTGGGCTATCATGGCAGCTCCTTTACTCATGTCTAATGACCTCCGAAACATCAGCCCTCAAGCCAAAGCTCTGCTTCAGTATAAGGATGTAATTGCCATCAACCAGGACCCCTTGGGCAAGCAGGGGTACCAGCTTAGAAAGGTATAGTAAATAATGCTCTATGGGAGAAAACAGGAACCGGCCAGAAACAAGTTCTCCTGCCCTCTCAGTTTACAATTCGGCCAAATATTTATTTCAGGTATGCATTTTAGGATGGCTTTATACCCAAACCAAGTTTTTCTTGGGCCTAAATCTGTTATATATGAGGACATGAACTGATCTTTTGTGAATATTTTTTCCCTTGATCTTGCTACTACAATCAGTAATCAGACTTTTTGCTAGAACCATTACTTTATTTCTAAAATATGCTACAGGATAATTTTAATTTTTCCTACAAGTGCTGCATAGTTCTGACAGTAAAACTGAATGCCAAACTAACAAGGCAGCTCATTGCCAGTTATTAAGCAATCACATCTATTTTCTCGGCTTTTCAGGCTAGCAACTTCGAAGTGTGGGAACGACCTCTCGCAGACTTAGCCTGGGCCATAGCTGTAATAAACCGTCAAGAGATTGGTGGACCTCGCTCTTATACCATCTCAATTGTTTCCCTGGGTCGAGGAGTGGCCTGTAATCCCGCCTGCCACATCACACAGCTCCTTCCTGTGAAAAGGGAGCTTGGGTTCTATGAATGGACTTCAGAGTTAAAAATTCGAATAAATCCCACAGGCACTGTTTTGCTTCGGGTAGAAAAGAGAAGCCACACATCAAAATCCTTAATTTAAAATGTGTATTTTATTGCCAGTTACTACCCCACTTCTGTTCACCTTTTCTTCCATTCCCACTTAAAAAGCTCTATTTCCTTGAATAAAATTTTCCAGAGGTTTAACTAAGAAATAACAGCTACAATTTATTGGATACTAATGTGCCAGGCACTGTTCTAGCTGTTTAAGGTATTTCGATTAATTTTAATCCTCACAAAATTGCTGGAGCAGGTGTTTATCCACTGTCAACTGCAGATCCAGGATTTAAACCCAAGCTCTTGACTACATTGCTGCCTACTGAGGTATTTAGAAGGTGCTGCTTACAATCTTAGGGCAAAAGGAAAATGAAAAGAAACCTGCCTCCTCGAATGAAGGACAAAAAATAGCCTGACAAACTCAAATCCCCACGTTGTAATCTAGATCCAACAAAAGCAGTTTACTTGTCACCAAGAATAACTAGATACCCTATGATCAAAGACTTGTCACCAAAGAGTAAGTCGATACACTATGATCAAAGACAGAAGACAAGTATGTGGGCCAGCGTTCAGAACAGTGATCTTTCAAACTGAGGTATGTGGGTATGGATAATTTGAAGGTAATTTCCAGACAGTCTAATTACCCTACTTTTCCTACAATTGGTTTGCCTGAGAACCTGTAGTTAAGCCTGCTCCTTTACTTCCTCCCTTTTACTATCACCTTTCTCTCACATGAGTAGAAATGAGGCATGCACCTCACCCATCCTGAATGCACAACAGTACCAAAAGGCCCACTCAAAACACAAAAGTACACATTGGAATAACTCTTTTGCCTGTCAGGTGATTATCAATTATTTTCACTAAAATTGGAGGAAGAATATTGGCAGTTGATAAAAATTGGAGTAAAATCATGAAACCCAGATAAACTCATCCACAGATGCATAAACTAATTTGGAAAACTGTTCCACCTTGTTGAGGTGCACTTCAGTGATCAAAATGTGTATCATTGTTTCACCATAGTTTTGCTGCAGAACTGCAAAGAGCTGAACACTGAAGTATAAGAGAAAAAGGATATATAATTTGCAAATTAACTGTTAGGCATCTTTTTTTTTGAGACAGTCTTACTCTGTTGCCGGGGCTAGAGTGCCGTGGCATCAGCCTAGCTCACAGCAACCTCAAACTCCTAGGCTCAAGCAATCCTACTGCCTCAGCCTCCCAGACTGCTAGGATTACAGGCATGAGCTACCTCGCCTGGCTGTTAGGCATTTTTAAAAATGGATAGAATATGTTAGGATTCTACTGGGGAATTTAGGACACCAGAAATTATATTCCTTGCGGTTATTTCAATGTGATAAAAATGTTTAAGATGTGAAGGGGGTATGTCAAAATGTTTAAAGGAGTAAAGAATTAAGTTCAGAGACAATATATATTATGCATGTCACACCAAGCCTAGAGAACAGGGCCAAAATTCCCTACTTAAGTAACTGGAGTACTAAAAGGTATGTGAGAGATTTAACTCTTAGTAGTAAACCATATATTCACTATTGATCTGTAACTGACTTCTATTAGCCTAAAACATTTAAGTCTCTACTTAGCCCCAAGGGATTAAAGCACCCAAATGAGCCAACTGCAACATCTGTTGTGAGCTCAACCAGCCAGATCCAATCCAAATAGTACCCAGAACAATCACGAACCATAAATTTCCCGGCAAGGGTGATTTTATTGATGGCTCCAGTTTATTCCCTCCCAAAAGACCAAAGGCAACCAATTGAAGTAATTAACATAACCTCAAGATTTTATTGTCTTCATAATAAAAGACGCTTAGAACTGGATCACTTGGCCCTGTAATAAAACAGAAAAAAATATTGAGTTTTTTATTTTGCAAAGAACTGCTCCACCAAGATCATCCATTCCTAAAATGATCACCATGCTGTATCAAGTCTCTTAAATCTTCCTTTCCTACTTACAGCAAAATCAACACCAAAAAGCCTTATGCCTTCAGCTATCGATCTAGTTATTGAGATGATTGCCCAAGCTCTATGCCACAATGAGAACAGAAATGTTCACCTCTCCAAATAATAAAGCTATATAAAAGAGTGCACCTTCCACCCATAATTATATACCTTTCTCTTCTTATCTCCTCCCAGTTCAAAATGCTTGCATCTCTTAATAGCCAGCATTCTCTTAGATCTGCAGTTGGGCTCAACACACTCAAGCCTCAGCACAATCTTCTTTGTAGTCTTAGCCTGGAAAAAAAATCAAAGCATTCATAAATCACTACTAATCAAAATGCCATTGAGATCAAACATCCTAGAGAGCTTCCTATCAAATGAGCATTTATGCCACCTTGAGCTTATGGCCTTTCAGCAGCTCTGCATAGTTAAGTATTTCACACAATCAAAAATAAGTAAAGTAAGTCCATGCAACTATGAAATAAAAATAACTTCTGTAATTCATTAAATAGGATTGTTACTTAAGGCCTACAATCAACTAAACCTAAGACTACCTACAATTATGTCTAGAATTTATGTGCATTCAACTGAGTTATTTAACTCAAGCTAAACTTCCCACTCTAATACTCAACTGTTTAATAAGAATACCCCTTTAATGAGAGTTCTGCTGCTAATTTGCAGTTCTCAAAAGACCAAATCCTAGTAAATTCCCTTCTTCTACACAAGTTACTTGAATGTGAAAAGGTCTCATGCATTCCTTTTACCACCCCGAGATTGAACCATTTATTGCACTCAAATGAACAATGAAGTCATTCCTTACTTCCTGGAACCAGGCTGCATGAGAAGCAAAGTGGTAAGAAAAATGCTGTGTTGGAATGGAGGGAATGTTATGTTCCAGGCACTGTGCTAATGTGGTAGCCAAATCACCTAAGGTTTGAATGGAAACTCATTCAGCCTGAAAACAAATAATAGAATTCAGGAGGCCATTGGAAGGCTAAATGGCTGTTCTAAAGAGTTTTAAGACTCCATGAGACAGAAGACCACAGGTTTCTGTGGTGAAAAGCTAAATAACAGAACAATTCTTATTTCAACCAAGAGCTCAGGATTCAGCTATGACGACAGATAAGGACAGGGCAAATGAAAGGATTTACCGGTGTACTCACTTCAGTTTTTAGGAATGCAGGGAACATTCCTGGATTTTGTGCCTCTTCAGAAAAGGATAAAAAATGTAAAAACAGGCTGGGCACAGTGGCTTAAGCCTGTAATCCTAGCACTTTGGGAGGCCAAAGTCGGAGGATCACTTGAGCCCAGGAGTTTGAGGTTGCAGTGAACTATGATGACATGACTACACTCTAGCCAGGGCGACAGACTGAGAACTTGTCTCGAAAAAAAAACGTGAATGTAAAACATTGAAATAGTGTAGTATCGTCAGGCCTGACTTGCACACTCCCAGCTCCACTGCATACTAGTTATGTCACTGTAGGCAACTGTAACAACCTCACTGACACCTTGCAACTATATTGTGAGGTATGGGGACTAGGGGCTAGAGACGACAGACAACAAATGCACAGTCCTTACCACAATTATGTGGGAAACATGTCACGTAGTAATTACCACTAACCTTTTTCCGGAAAATCGGCTTAGTCTGCCCACCGTAACCACTCTGCTTCCTATCATAACGCCGCTTTCCTGGGAAAACAAAGTGTTATTTGCTATGGTATACTGAAGATCACAAATCACAAGAACCACATGGAAAACTCTTTTTACGAGTTTTATCTTAGGCTTCCCAGCACAAATATTAACGCCCATGCCGAGGGAGGGAGAAAAAAAAAAAAAACCACCAAACCTGGTCTCGAATATTACACTACTATATAAATGCCACATTAAAACCAGATCACGTAGAAGCCATCTTACCCTGGGCATACAGAGAATCCTTGCCCTTCTTGTATTGTGTCACTTTGTGGGGTTGGTGCTTGCCACATTTCTTACAGAAAGTCCGGCGAGTTTTAGGAACGTTCACCTAGTACATAAACCGTTCAGAACATGCGGAGTTATCACAATGGCACAACACCCTACCCAACCCCGCCGAAGCTGAGGCACTCCACGCGGACCCGACTCTAACTACTCGCTAACACACAGCGCTCTTGCAGCCCTGACTAGAAGGTGGTCCAGCCCCAGGTGTTTCAAGGAGAGGGTCCTCCGTCAAGCCCCAAAGAGGGAAGAGCGCTCCCTCTCTGATCCCATCAATTCGACTCCCGACTTCGGGGTCGAGCCCAACGACATTGGGTTGCTTTCATACATCTAGTCCACGCAAGGGCCTAGACCTGTCCCGGGACAGCACCGTTGACACAAGGGGAGAAGATTAGGCTGGATGTTACTGGGCCCCCAAACCAAGACCCTACCATGTTCGCGTGCGCGCTATCGGCAACGAAAGAAAGAGGCCGGGCCGGAAACGGAAGTATATAGGCGGTGCCTAGTCGCACTTCCTCATGGGAGTCGGTGGGCGCGATCATAGAGTCTAAGGTTCAGTGCGTAGCGCCGTCTGGCGGCGGAGAGGACTAGATTCGGAGCCGCGGGCGGGAGCTTAAGGGAGGGCTCTGCCTAAAGGCTGATCCACTCGCCTCCACTTCTCCCGCCCCTCAGCTTTACAATTTTTCATTACTTCATCACTTTTGGCGGACGCTGCTGCGTAGTAGCATATAGTAAAGGGAGCAGTGTCTACCCAAACCCTCCGGTCTTCCTGTCTCCTGGAGAAGCCGAGACTAGGGTGCAGTGGAGAGGCTCTCCACCTCCTTGTTCTATTCCTGTACAACCTCAGGGTTCCTGATAACACCTTTCGCAGGGAACTGCTGGTTCAACGAAGGCTTGGAGGGAGCCAGTTGCTCCAGTTCGTCTATCATATGGCCAGTTGGTCTATTCAAGAAATGTTCACTGATTGCCCATTATGTGTCAGGCATTGTGCTAGAGGAGAGACACAATAATCGAATATGTTCATAAACATACACAATTAAGGACTAAGTACTTTGAATGACCAACATGAAAGCAACTCTTTTGTTAAGAGAATAAATTGCGCCAGGCGCGGTGGCTCACCCCTGTAATGCTAGCACTCCGGGAGGCCGAGGCGGGAGGATCGTTTGAGCTCAGGAGTTCGAGACCAGCCTGAGCAAGAGCGAGACCCCGTCTCTACTAAAAAAAAAAAAATAGAAAGAAATTATCTGGACAACTAAAAATATATAGAAAAAATTAGCCGGACATGGTGGCGCATGCCTGTTGTTCCAGCTACTCGGGAGGCCAAGGCAGGAGGATTGCTTGAGCCCAGGAGTTTGAGGTTGCTGTGAGCTAGGCTGATGCCATGGCACTCTAGCCAAGGCAACAGAGTGAGACTCAGTCTCAAAAATAAATAAATAAATAAAAAATAAAATTAAAAAAAAGAGAGAATAAGTTGGCTGCTCTAGGTTCTGAAAAGTGACAATGAAATTGTTCAGCACCTGCAATAGCAATAATCAGGCCAAGAGATAAAAGTACTCAGCTCTTCCCTTCTCTGCATACCTGGCATAAGGCATGTACTAGATTTCAAGGAAGTCTGGAAGAGAAAGACTGCAGAATGCTAAGCATTTTAAGTGGGTTGTCTCATACAGTTCTCACAGCAATGCTAGGAGATAGGTAATACTATTGTTCCCATTTTACAGATGAGGATTCGAGGCCATGGGATGTTAAATTATTTGTCCAATGTCAACAGTATTTAGTGGATCTAGGATACAAACCCAGCTAGTCTGACACCATAGCCTGGGTTCCTTTACCGCTATAAAATGCTGCTATTGTGGCCTGCTAATGATAATAGCTAAAAATTATAAAGCACTTATTATATGCCAAGCATTCTTCTAACCACCTTACATACTACCTCCTTTTTTTTTTTTTTTTTCTGTGTGTGTGTGTGGAGTTGGAATTTGATCCTAGGTAGACTAACATCACAGCCTTGCACTTAACCACTGCATCACACAGGGGAACTAGGGGCATCTGCAGGGTATAGGATGGTGAAGAAAGAGAATTGGGCTGGGACACGGAAGGAGGTATCAGTGGATTAGGGGATAAGGAAGTATAAGAGCCTGGGATATCACCTGCATGACCCTCCAGGAACACCTGTAGGTCCTGAGCTGACTCCCTGATCTCACCCTTATTTTTTCAGTTGTCTCTGGGAATGAGATAATAAAAATATTACCACTACCTGCTACATTTCCTAAAAGTTTCTTTGCCAAACTGCCAGGCCGTAGTCTCACAGCATTTCCTTTTTTCCCCAGATTCTTAAGAAATCTCCCAAACTCCCTTTGGGGAGTTTCTAAAAGATTTTTATGTTAGTAACATGGAAATACGAAGATAGCAAGCATGGCCCCTCTTCATCCAATCCACCTTAGTTCTTTGTATCATTCCTCATGTTACATGACTTTGTGGGGTTTTTTCTTTGTTTTGGTTTGTTTTCTATTTTAAAATACTTAGTCCAGAGGCCGGGCGCGGTGGCTCACACCTGTAATCCTAGCACTCTGGGAGGCCGAGGTGGGAGGATTGCTTGAGCTCAGGAGTTCGAGACCAGCCTGAGCAAGAGCGAGACCTTTCTCTACCATAAATAGAAAGAAATTAGCCAAACAACTAAAAATAGAAAAAATTAGCCAGGCATGGTGTTACGTGCCTGTAGTCCCAGCTACCTGGGAGGCTGAGGCAGGAGGATTGCTTGAGCCCAGGGGTCTGAGGTTGCTGTGAGCTAGGCTGACGCCACGGCACTCTAGCCTGGGCAAGAGAGTGAGACTCTGTCTCAAAAAAAAAAAAAGTAAAATACTTAATCCACAAAAAGTGTTCATATTCAAGGTATACAGTGTGATGATTTGATATATGTATACATTGTGTAATGATTACCACAGTCAAATTAATTAACACATCCATCATCCATCGTCATCCATAGTTACCATTTTGGGGAGAGATGAAGACACTTAAAATCTGCCCTCTTATCAAATTTCAAGTAAATAATACAGTATCATTAACTATGGCCACCATGCTGTACATTAGATCCCGAGAATTTATGTGTCTTATAACTGAAAGTTTGTACATCAATCCTGGTCTCTGTTTTGGATATGCTCCTGCTCACTAATTTCCCCTAAGATGAGGCACTCAGAACTGAATGCAGGACTCTGGATGTGGCCTGGTCTTGCAAAGTAGGTGGCATGTTAACTTTCTCCCATCTGGATGTTTTACTTAAACAAGGAAGCCTAATGTTACCTTGGCTTTTCTGGCAGCCATGTTAACCGACATAACCTTTCTCTTGATTACTATCAACAAAAACCCTTGAACCATTTTTACAAATGCTACTGCTACCTCCCCTTTCACCTGGAGTCATTCGAAGTTTAAAGATGAAGCCCAATTATGGGACATCACCTTTAGCCCTGGTAAAATCATCAGGTGATCAAGATCTTTTTGGAAACTATAATAATTGCTCTATTCCATCATCCAACCTAGCACACAGCCTTGCGCCTTTCACAGATTAGCTAGGCTACTTTCTATATCTTCCTCAAAGGTCACTGATAAAAATGTTGAACAGGATGGCACCAAGAACAGAGCCTTATTACATGGGGAATGTGTTGAGGCGACACTCAGCCATTCATTCCCCATCTGGGTACAGTGCTTATCAGTATGGACAACGGTGCCAGGGGAGTGGTCGTGGGCAGGGGGTGAAGAAGAGCCTAGGTTTGCTTGCCCCTTTTCCTTGTCCTCCTCTGTTTTGTCCAGATCTCCTAGTATATGCCTATCAACTCCCAGTCCCCACCCCAAGATGGACCTTGAGAGAAAACAGGGCATGTGACAACAAGCGGCGTCCGACTGAAAAAAGGGGAGGGAAGGTGAATGCCTATGGCCAACTCTCAGGCAGGCAACTGAACAGCTTTTGGGGGTGACTAGTGAAAAGATGGAAGTTGTCAATAAGAAAGGAGATCATCATCATCTTTCCTTCTAGAAAAAAAAAAGAAAGGAGATCATACAACGTTTGCAGCCCATCTACCTTGTGCAAATGTGAGGATCAACCACTGTGCCATCCTACAAATTCTTTTTAAAATTTTTTTAAAAGTCCTGTTGCCTTAAAAATTCTGACAGACTTGTAGTGGGATCTGGGATCTGTTTCTATGTTCGGATACAGCACCTTGGGACAAGGAAAGATGGCAGTGCCTGAAGTGCCAAGGTGAGCAAGGAGATCAGTCGCCATCACAGTCTGCAACCAGTACTGGCTGCATTTCCTGTGAGAATCCTCGGGAAGAAGATTGTAGCTGCAACATAAGCTGGGAGGCCCCTGAGGAAACATCTAGGTTTCAAGTGACACACTTTGTCTGGTTTACCGATTTACAGGGTTAAAGAGAAATGTGTAAAATGAGAGTTAATCCCTGAGGCTGAATCTTTTTATTGCCTTTTTTAAAAGACGGGCGTTTGGGGGTCTCACTATGTTGCCTAGGCTGATCTCGAACTCCTGAGCTCGAGGGATCCTCCCACCTCAGCCACCAGAGTAGCTGGGATTACACAGAAAATGGGGAAGGGTACGAGTCTTTGCGTGGGCTTACATTCTGACATTTTTATCTGTAGGAAAAAGAGTGCTTTCTTAGAAAATGAGTCAGCAGGGGGAAGTCTTGTCTCTACTTTTGTAGGGCTCTGTCCTTTGGGGTCCCTGTGTGAACGCTCCCCATCCTTCGCTAACAGGTTTAACCGTGTGATCCTGAGTCTCCTCTGCCTCAGAGGACAGGAGACACTAAAGACACTCTTCCTGGCCAGTCTCTTTGTCCTGTCTCTGCCAGCCCCAGCGTCTCTCCTCTTTTCTGCAAGCCCCTCTCCCTGTGCTGACCAGTCCTTTAGGTAGGTCATCCCTTTACGTCTGGAAGGGCGGCCTGCGACCTGTCTGCTCAACCCAGCCCCAGCTAGAGTCTCAGTGGCTCCAGCAGTGTTGAGAAAGGTTCTTTCAGAGCTGGACTCAAGATAGTAGTGTCAGAGGTCCCAAGCAAATGAAGGGCGGGGACAGTTGGGGGTGGGGGGACAGGGAGAGCAGCAGGGAAGCAGATAGCATGCTGCTGAGAAGAAGAAAAAAAAAAAAGACACTGGTTTAAGTCAGGAAACAAAAAAAGGGAACTGAGTGGCTGTGAAAGGGTGGGGTTTGCTTAGACTGTCCTTCCTCTCCGGACTGTAAGAATATGTCTCCAGGGCCAGTGTCTGCTGAGATCGAGTCCCACCTTCCAAGTCCTGGCATCTCGATGCACCTGGGAAGCTACCTGCATTAAGTCAAGACCGAGGTGGGTCCGGGAGATGGCAGGGGCTGGGCAGCAGCAGCAATATAGCTTTCTTGGGACCCCCTAAAGGCCGGAGAGAAAGCATGGCTGGTGCCATATAGCTGCTGGCGGAGGAGGCTGACTGAGGGTGGGAGTGTCATCAGCACAAGGCCCTGGCAGTCTCTCCTGGTGACCAGAGGGGTTGTGAGGGTCCATTCTGACGAGGGCCGTGGGGGGATCACGAAGAGAAAAAAGTGGCATGAGGTGACCATCTGAATAGGCAGCAAATGTTAGAAAGGGACACCCCTGCAAAATTTGGTGCAACAGTAACATCGCAGGTGGCAGTAGGATAAAAACAAGCCCTTCACTCAAATATTGCTTGAAGACTCAAAATGGACACTTATGTCAATGAGGCCCTTAGAAGAAGAAATTCTAAGAGGCAGATTCTCTGAGAGCACGGTAAAAGCTCACGTGCCACATTCGGCAGTTGACCCTTGTGAGCTGGGAGAAGGCGCTGGCTAGACCAGGGTGCAGGCTACCTGCGTGGGCTGCATCAGGCCAAATGTTGCGGGGGTCAGAGCTGGCTTGTCGGAAGGACTGTGCCGAGGCTGTGCCAACCTTGTGGTAATAGTGGGTAAGAGACCGGGCCAGGAGAAAGCAGCCTCTGCCTCGGCCCAGGCAGCGTAGCCAACCCCTGAGGTCGTGGCAAAGGTTTCTCCTCTTACCGTTGCCTTCCGTGTGCACACCTTGCTTTTCTCTCGCCTTCATTATTTCTCCTCTCCTTTCCTCTCCTCCCCTCTCCTCTCCTCTCCTTTCCTCGCCTCTCCTCCTCCCTCTCCCCCTCCTCCTCCTTTCTCCACCTGTATCCCCTCTTCTTTATACCCTCCTTTGTTTTGTTCATTACCGTGTCCCCCGACGGAGTGAGCATTTAATAAATAATTGCCGAATTGCATTGCATTTTTCTTGCCCCTTACTTCTCTTCCCCTGCTCTTTTCCCTTTCCCTGGCCTCCTACCTACTTGCCTAGTACCTTCCCCATGAGGTGTATGTGAGCAGGAAATGTGTAAATAAATGTAAAGCTGTTAAAACGCGCCTGACGATAGTAAGTGCTATATCTCAGCCATTGCTATTATTTTTTTCTGTCTCAGCCCTGCCAATGTCCCCCAGAAGGCCTATCTAGAGCAAATGGCGTAGCATTTAGAATAAAAGGGATTGGTGACCCTGATCAAGACATCCTTGGATGAGTTGCCAGCACTCCAAATGAAATGCCAATTTCCTAGCCACCCAGCTCTCAAAGCCGAAAGTCTTTATTGCATTTCCATAGGCGGGGCAGCAGCAAAGCTCAGAGGCTGGGGGGTCGACACAGCTCAGGGTCTGTCCTCTTTGCTGTTAGTTGTGTATTAGTTTTGCTCCTTCCCTCATTTTGCATGGCAAGCCCCTGAAGCAAGAGTGCTATAGCCTCTCTGGAGCCTCAGTTATTTGATAAAACAATGTCACTCTCCAAATAAGCCACAAAATGCAAATACTGATGGAAATCTAAAGCATTACACTAAATAGTATCCTTTAAGGCTTACCCTATCTATTCTATTCTGACTCCTTTTATTCTTTTTTTTTTTCTTGTTTTTTTTTTTCCTTGAGTCACCTGGGTCTGACTCCTTTTATATTCAAACTATTTAAACTACTTGCTTGTGTGAAAGTTTAAATTCCCGTTGATTATGACCATTGATGTTTTTGTTTAGAATCTTTTGTAAACTTCTTATGGTGAGAACTGGCATAACTTTCCATCCACTTTTAGGGTACTGGTCCAATTTTAAATTATCACTATGATTTGTTATTTCCATTCGAGCAAATTTCCTATAGTTTCCTTTCAGTGGACTAGACCCATATCAGGAAGTGACTTAGGTATAAGGGGAAGATATGGCTTTTGAAAACCAAAGTTTGGGTGTTCTCCAAAAAGTCATCAGCTACCTGCTGCCTTTTCCCCCAGTGATCTGATTGCTGAGGTATGATTGCTAAGCCCTGAGAATAGGGGACAGCTAGGATTTTCAGTGAGGCAGTGCTCAACCAGAAGCTAGAAAAGAGGCCTTGACCTATTTCACTCCAAAGCTACTTGGTTATGCATGAAGTCCTCAGGGGAGGGGAAGGAGGGGGGAGAACTCTTCTGAGGACCCAGAAACAATTGGGCCACGTGTGACTTTCAGTTTCTATGGAGATTCATGTGCAGTGCCTGAGGGTGATCTGAGAGCATTGGAAACCTGGAAGCCTTAATCCAAAGCTCTTCTCCTCACTCTTTGAAACCCCCCACCAGATGTCCTTAGAATTATATCGGTTAGGC
>RJWJ010014757.1:0-20398 GCA_004363605.1 Indri indri | reverse complement strand
ACCCAGGCAAGAGAGTGAGACTCTGTCTCGAAAAAAAAAAAAAAAAAAAGAATTATATCAGTTATTTGAACCTCAGGGAGAAGCTCGTATCACTGCTCTGCCTCCCTGAAGTGAAAATAATCTATAGTCTATTAGCTCAGTCCTAGAAGAAGGACATTCTAGAGAGTGAAGAGAAGTTATATTTATGTAAGTTGGAGGTTGCAATATACCGGGGTTCAAGATCACGGACTCAGTGAAAAAAACAGAATTGTCTGGAAAAAAATCAGAGTTTAAAAAATTATTAAAGGCGAGTGCAGTGGCTCACACCTGTAATCCTAGCACTCTGGGAGGCCGAGGCGGGAGGATCACTTGAGGTCAGGAGTTAGAAACCATCCTGAGCAAGAGCAAGATGCCATCTCTACTAAAACTAGAAAAATTAGCCGGGTGTGGTGGCATTTGCCTGTAGTCCCAGCTACTTGGGAGGCTGAGGCAGGAGGATCGCTTGAGCCCAGGAGTTTGAGGTTGCTGTGAGCTAGGCTGATACCACGGCACTCTAGCCCAGGCGACAGAGTGAGTGAGACTCTGTGCCAAAAATAAATAAATAAATAAATAATTAGAATGGAGCATAAAAGAGATAAGGATGTGGGGAAAGATAAGGATTGGTTATAAACTCTAGAAAATTGCTGTTTGAAGCTGCAATTGATACATTTCTGGAGACTATTTTGGCAACATATATATATATATATCAGAATGTGAAATGCACATACTTTTTGAGTCAGTAAATGAGGCTTATATAGAAATCCTAATAATATGGGAAATAATCAGGGATAATACTAAATAAGAACTTTAGCTCTTTTTTGGATATAGGTATGTTGGATGGATGGATGGATAGATAATGTTAAGAAAAATAAGCAAACTAACTATATGTACAATATGATCTCAAATATGATAAGAAACATACACAGAAAAAGGTGGGAAGGAAATATCCCAAAATATTAATGCCTCTGAATAATACCCTTATAATTGATGTTTTTCTTTTTAACATTCCTGTACTTGAAACCTTTTCTATAATGAGCATGTGTTATTTTATTTTGATTTTTTGAGACGGGGGAGGGATCTCTCTATGTTGCCCAGGCTTCCCTCGAACTTCTGGGCTCAAAATATCCTCCCGCCTCAGTCTTTTGAGTTGCTGGGACTACAGGCCCACACCACCACACTCAGGGGCACGTGCTATTTTGATATCAACTGAAAAAAAAATGTTTAAACCAGGGAAAACAAAAACTAAATTGAAACAAGAAGGCCAAAGGGGCATACAAGTCCAGAGTGAAAGACAAGACACCTCAACAGTCACCGTCAGGACAGAGGGACAATACTGAAAGTATTACCACTGGTCTGACACTGACTAAATTCGCACATTACCTATCTGGTTCTCCATTCATTGTCACTTGGCCAGAATCTTATTGTCTCTAGAGCAGGGCAGAAGAGATGATGAATCACAGAGACCTAGAAGTCGCCAAAACCACAGAAGAAAAATGTAAAATATTAACAACATGAAATACCATGAAAGGACCAGAGCCCTAAGATCTCTTGGAAGACTACAGCAAATGACAATTTCCCTGGTTAGCACGCAGCCAGAAAACTGATTTTGGCTGAAAGTCTTCACCACAAATTTGGTCATCTGTAGCGCTGGCCACAAAGCTTAGCCTAAAATAATTAGGTTTCACTGGAGCCCAAACAGAGCTTCTTGGAACTTAACAAGATTAATTAGGTTGTTTTGTTGCTATGGTTGTGATATTTTTAAAGAAGACTTTTCTTCTGGTCCCAAGGCCAAGGAATTCTCAATCAAAATCTCAATCAGAGCCTGAAGGATGCTTCTTGGGACCGGGAAGAGATTTTTGGTAGGCCAAATTTAGCCCATCAGTTATATTCTCCCACTAGAGACAGTTGATGACCAGATTTCATAGTGAAGCATCAGGAAGATGGGACTGAAAAGGGAACAAGGACTAGCACAAAGTGCCTAGTCCCACAGATAAGCTGGATCTGGGTATGCCACTTCGTCTAAGTAACTGAGAATTCATTCTGAGAGCAAATAACTACGACCAGGTGTACAAAAATGTTTATGGCAGCATTGTTTATCATTGAAAACAACCTAAGTGTCCATCAACAGGACAATGGATAAATAAATTGGGATGATTAATCACATAGAATATGTATATAAAAATGAATTAAAATGTATTAACTAGAACTACCCAGATAAATAAGCCGTAACACATTTTATTGAAGGGGAAAAAATGAGTTGCTGAAGGATATGTATCACTTACATATAAAAATTTAAAACATTTAGGCTGGGTGCGGTGGCTCACGCCTGTAATCCTAGCACTCTGGGAGGCTGAGGCAGGAGGATTGCTTCAGCCCAGGAGTTGGAGTTTGCTGCAAGTTAGGCTGATGCCACGGCACTCTAGCCCGGGCAAGAGAGTGAGACTCTGTGTAAAAAAAAAAAAAAAAACCAAACATTTAAACCAATACTGTATATCTTTTATAGGTACATATCTAGTAATAATATAAAAACATGCCTAGGAATGGTAAATACCAAATTCAAGATATTGATTACCTCTAAAGAGGGAGGGGATTAAGATTGTGGAGCACATAAGGAAGTTTTGACTATATCAATAGTATGTTATTTCTAAAAATCATAAAGCAATTATAGCACAATGTTAGAATTCTATAGAATTAAGTGGTGAGTCCATGAATGTAATGTCATTCTCTGTACTTTCTATTTGAAATGTTTCCTAGTATAAAAGAAAGTATATTCAAAGTTTTATATTCACAATAAGCAATAACAACACAAGAGGCAAAGACGAGTGGGTGTCCAACCTAAACGCTGTGCTTTCTTCCATCAACAATGAAACATCTTGAAAAGGAAACAAGTAACTCTAGGAATTCACCAGTTAGACAGAATCTCTTTGGGGAGGATTTAAAGAAGGAAAATGTAAGAAAACTTGGCAAGACTAAGAAGAGTCTTCATGCGGAAAAAAGTACAGTTGACAGTTAACAGGGACAGATCCTCCATGCCAGCCTGGAGGAATATTGCAGAGGAAAGTGCCCCAGGATCTTGAATTCTCTCTTATCCCCTGTATTTACCACCATTTCCTCTCTTGCTGAGCATTCCTAGAAGATGCAGAGGACTCTGTCCCAACTGCTGTTTGATGATAGCCACCGGGAATGACAGGGCCCCGAATGAAGTAGGTGGCATCATACCTCATCAAAGACCACCACCACCAACAACAACAAAACCCTTTGGGAGGCAATGAAGTAGCACAGAAACGGCAAGGGCTATAGATGATATAGCAAGGGTGAAAGATGGGTGAGGTTGGATAAGTCACATAACCTCTGTGAGTCTCAGTTTCCTCATCTGTTTGTTCAAATGAACATAACACATGAATAAATGAATAAATGAGGAATAAATGAAATAACACATGTCAAATGCCTGACGGGTAGCCAGCACTGAGAGAAGCAGTAGTTCCCTTCCACGCCCCTAGGGAGAGAAAGGGAATGGCCAGAATCTTGCTGGCAAATTAAGTAGTACTTTAAAGGAGAAACAAAGAAAAATTACTGCTTCTTGGATATTCTGGCTAAGTAGTTATTCGAAGTACCATTGAGTGGTTATTTCTAACTAGCATCTCCTGGACTCTTCCCGGTCATAGGCAGGCTGTGTAGTTTTCTGAACTTTGCTCTGGTGCTGTCCTTAATGGTATTTTATCTTATGATCAAAGGTAGGACCCAAAGATGGTTTAGTTTACTGATTCTGCAAATGCTACTTCTATTAATTCCTTAGCATAGTGCAGTTTGTATGATGGCTGAACTCTTATTAATAAGCTTCCTCTTTCTGAATTCTGCTGCTCCATAGGGGACTGGGAGGCTGCAGAAGTGACCATGTGAAAATCCTTGCATTTGTAGCTTAATAAAGAGAACATTAATAAAGAGAACATTATAACACCAAAACTCTATATTTTAAATGAAGAACTATGTGTCTTTCTATTATTTCTCCTCCCCCTTTTATTTTTTTTCCGTGTGAACAACTGTGTGTGTGTGTGTGTGTGTGTGTGTGTGTGACAGACATTCATGTCACTTCCGTTTTCACCCCCCGAGTGAGGTGCAGGATCAGCCCTCACCGTGCATATTTTGTGGTTGAATTGACTTTGTAGGCTGCTGAAATTGTTAGAAAAAAATGTGGGGCCTTTCCCATTAAGTACCCACAGAGGCACTACCCTCTACCTACTCTTTAACTCAGAGATATCCATCCCACACTAGCCTTCTGGACGACACAAAGACGGACGCCTCTCCCTTCATGTCATTGGTCAATGGACCAGTGATGCCTAAGGAAGAACTACCACACTTTCAGGCTGTGTGAATCTGGACTGGAACACAAGGAATAAGAGAAAAGCAGTCAAAAATGGTGCTCCCACACCATGGAAATCCTGGTGATCCTCCAACTCAATGATCTAGATAAAGGTGGAGGCCATTTCACCCCTTGCTCGGAGGGGCGAAGGCTAGTGAGAGGCTTACTTACTTCCTCATACTCAGACCAGCACTGAATCCTAGCCCAGCACAGACACTTGACAGAGAGGGAGCCTTATTCTTGTACAAACTGGATTTCTTCTAAAAAAGAAAAAGAGCAAAGACAGCTTTCAGAAGGACTTGTCTTATCGGAAATAAGAGCAGAGGCCAAGATTGAAGCAGATGCTGGGTGTGAGCAGAGAGCGTATCCACCAAGAGCCTATGTGGTGTGCTTTACTCAGTTAAACGAAGTACATCTGGACGTGGTTTGTTGGGCTGCTTCTCATCCCATTGACTGGTAATACTATTCAGTTTGTTTAGGGTTTTATTTTATCTTGTGTAATTTGAGTCTTTGATTGTGAAGAGCTATTTAGTTGTAATTCACCATGAGAACGAATGTGATATTATTACAGGGATCTCAAGGAGTTGGCAGTTCCTGAGAATTGAGTACTTTTAATTGGTTGCCAGTACTAGGTAAATGAATAACGGTAATATTAAAAGGAATCTCTTTGGGGCTTGAGCTGAAAATGAATGTTAGGACTAATTGGCTGTAAACTCTCATCAGTTTGTCATTCCCCTGAGAGACCAGTTAAAGCAGGAAATCAGGGAAGAGAGCCATGTGGCAGGGCGTGGGGAA
This sequence comes from Indri indri, assembly GCA_004363605.1. Taxonomy (NCBI): domain Eukaryota; kingdom Metazoa; phylum Chordata; class Mammalia; order Primates; family Indriidae; genus Indri; species Indri indri. Next base: position 15,225 of record RJWJ010014757.1, on the reverse strand, counting down.
AGGTTTGCACCTTTGCCCAGTATTTCTCAAAAGATTATTTGCAAAATATTGAACTAATCTACCACCAGAAGATAGTGGCATACACTTGGTAGACAAGAGGCAAAATGATCATTCTGAGTGTCCCTGGTGTTCCTTTAATCTATTTTTGTCTCCCGAGTATGATAACAGAACCTTTTACACCACAGGAAAGAGCAAAATAACAGTGTAGATAGCCCCCGGGCTTTGATAAAAAACCACTCTCTTGCTTTCCTAGTGAGCAATAAGCTATGCTTGAAAAGTAGAAAAAACTGCTATTTATCCTGCTTCCACAGGACCAAAAGCATAAGGAGTTTAGTTTAAAAAAATAAATCCCACCACCCCATAGCAAAAAACTACACCTCTAACAAAACTTGAGGAGAGGACTGGTGATTTTTCATTACTTTCTTAGTGCTCCATTTTTATGATAGTATTTGTTTTCACATTATCTGTGTGTGTGTGTGTGTGTGTGTGTGTGTGTGTGTGTGTGTGTGTGTGTGTGTGATGGGTCTTGCTATGTTGCCCAGGCTGGTCTTCAACTCCTGGGCTCAAGTGATCCTCCCACCTCATCCTCCTGAGTAGCAGGGACTACAGGGACTCGCTCCTATGCCTGGCTTATTTTCACTTTATTTTTCTAATGAAAGTTTGGAATTAGTAATAATATAAGATCATGTATAGAACTGGAGGTGAATAACTGATATGAAGTGTTGTTTGGTGTAAATAAAAAAGCCAGTGGTGACTTTCTGGGACTTTCTTTGCCTTTCTGTATTTCAGTTACCTAACTGAATCCGTCTGGAGTATTGTAAGTTTGGGGAGGCTAAATAAGTTACTCTTCATAAATGAACAGAGCTGGCATCTATACCTATAAGACAGTTGGGAAAAAGGTCAAAAAACAATGACTCCCTCCACCCCTAAAAATTATATTCTCAACTTTAGAACAAAGCTTCTATCCTTTGTAGCTCAGTCAGTGGGTGATGGGCAAAATCAGTTGGGCAGCAGTTAATGTGTGTCCGTGACTGCAGGTGCAGCCTCCGTATCCTTATTTGACCCCTTGGTTACAGACCCCAGTGGGACAATGTTTGAAGAATTACATTCACTGTCTAGGAAACTGGGAACTGAAAGCCCAATATCTGCCTCAGTGGAGTTCTAGCACCTGCATTATCCCTTCTGGGGATATCAGGGTCAACAGCTGTGCAGAGACTTTTGCTGTGCACAGATGCTACATGTATCATAAGAGGGTGAATAGTGTAAAGCTGCCTCTACACATTACCGAGCACACAGGTACATGCCATTTGACATCTAGAACATTCTATTGCCTTACACAAGAACCCAGTTTACATGAACTCACAATGTAGAACTAATCCCCCCAATTCAGCATGCATCCATTATACCTGAAAACTGACAGAGCTGGGGACTGTGGAAGGAGGATGTCAAGGTAGGAAGAAGGTTCTTTGTCAGCTTTGCACATTTTTATTCCATTTGCAACTGGGTAGCTAGGCTGAGGGGGAACCAGAAGCGATGAGGATTAATGTGCTGGGGCCTCAAGAACTTTCATTCTCAACAGCACACAAGCGAGCTCCTGAAAGAAGAAGCTATGGCTGCGGTGATACTGGAGAGCATCTTTCTGAAAAGATCCCAGCAGAAAAAGAAAACATCACCTCTAAACTTCAAGAAGCGCCTTTTTCTCTTGACCGTGCACAAGCTTTCCTACTATGAGTATGACTTTGAACGTGGGGTAAGTTTCTCCACTGTGAAACCTGAGTTTAAGATTTTAAGCTGTTGGCCTTAGATCTTCCCTTAGGAAAGAGGTCCATCTTCCTTGGTAGGAGGAGGGAAGTGGAATGGACTTAAGTATATTCAAACTCAGCCAAATATTTCCTAGCCCAGAATTAGCTAGAACCACGCTGAGGCAAAAATTCAAAGGTACTAAGAAGCCACAGGGGGAATCTTACTATGGAATCTTGCAATTGATGAGCACTCATTAAATAATTGTTAAAAATAAAATCCGAGAGTTGGAAATTGCTCCCTTATTTCTTATGACAAAGGCACATACAGTTATTTACTCTTTCATAGTATTTGTCCTCCATTTGGTTGCCAAAGAAGGTTAGATTTATAGATATGGAAGGTTTTTTTCCCCCCACAATGACAGGTCCCGATACAGAGTGTGGGTGCTACCTCACTACATTGAATGGTTAGATAACAAAATCTAATCACCGGATTGCTTAATCACCCAATATTTCTCCATTTTCTTCTGCATTCTCTTTCTCAGAGAAGAGGCAGTAAGAAGGGTTCAATAGATGTTGAGAAGATCACCTGCGTTGAAACAGTGGTTCCTGAAAAAAATCCTCCCCCTGAAAGACAGATTCCGGTAAGAAAAGACCAATGTCAGAGAGGGGGAGTGGTGGATTTTAAGAAATTTGGAACAGTTAAATTCTCTGTAAATAGACTGCTGTTGCTGTGCAATGTGAGACACAGTCAAGTTCCCTTATACAATTCTTCGTTCTACCACATACTGGTTATATCATCTCAGCCTCTTTCCTCCATATGCAGAACATCTCACTTACCCTGGAAAATTGGTTAACACCAATTTTAAAATGATGCCATATCAAGTTTTCAAAGTGGTCAGAGATGATTGCTTTCACTCCCTCAGTTACCAGGATCAGAGTTAGAGGCTTGAGTAAGTCTGAATGCCAGAATCCTAGGGCTCTGAGTCACATGAGATTCTTTAATATCTCATTGTTTATTCTCCTCTTACTTTCCAGAGCCTCTCCAGGGCATAAAACCTACTGACTTTTCAGTTGATTTTTCAAAAAATATTATTTTTTGGGATTTTCCTGAGTACAAGAGTAATTCATATTTATTACAGAAACTACATTATACAGATTTTTAAGAGCACAGAAAAGAAGATAAAAATGATGAATAATCCCATTTTTCAGCTAAAACAACTATTAACATCGTGGTGTACACAGACTTATAGATGTTTTTCTTCACTAGCAACACAAACATACACTTATATATATATTATATATTTAAAACATAGAATCATACTACACATCTTGCTTTGTAACCTACTTTTTCAATTTAACAATATATGGGAAACTTTCCCCCATGACAATAGATACTCTTTAATAACATGATTTTAATGACTGCATGGTATTCCCTATCATGGATGTATTGTAATTTGTTTAGTTCATCTCCTATTACTGCACATCTGTTTATTTCTAATTACTTGATGATATAAACCATGTTGAAAGAAACAACTTTGCAACTTTTCCTTATAATAAATTCCTGGAGGTACAATTTTGTTCTTCTCTTTATGAAATCTGTGCACTTGGGTTATTTTTATCTTTTATCGTATTTTATTTTCTAGAAGTGGAATTTGAATTTCATACACTCCTAGAAGCTATGTACAAGACTATTTATTTCAATACATTCTTTCCAACACTGGATATTTTTTTTGAGACAGAGTCTTGCTCTGTTGCCTGGGCTAGAGTGCCGTGGTGTCAGCCTAGCTCACAGCAACCTCAAACTCCTGGGCTCAAGCGATCCTCCTGCCTCAGCCTCCCGAGTAGCTGGGACTACCGGCACACACCACCATGCCCGGCTAATTTTTTCTATGTATTTTTAGTTGTCCAGCTAATTTCTTTGTATTTTTAGTAGAGACGGGGTCTTGCTCTTGCTCAGGCTGGTCTCGAGCTCCTGAGCTCAAACGCTCCACCCGCCTCGGCCTCCCAGAGTGCTAGGATTACAGGCGTGAGCCACCATGCCCGGCCCAACACTGGATATTTTAAATGTTAATTAATTGGCAGCCAAGAAAAATAGCATTTCATTGCTGACTTATTTTGCAATTTTTTTTGTTCATAAGGTTGGTCTATTGCTCATTTCTTTTCTTTTTTTTTTTTTTTGAGACAGAGTCTTGCTCTTTTGCCCAGGCTAGAGTGCCATGGCATCAGCCTAGCTGGCAGCAACCTTCAACTCCTGGGCTTAAGCAATCCTCCTGCCTTGGCCTCCATAGTAGCTGAGACTACAGGCGAGTGCCACCATGCCGAGCTAATTTTTCTAATTTTTGTAGAGATGGGGGTCTCGCTCTTGCTCAGGCTGGTCTCGAACTCCTGAGCTCAGAACGATCCGCCCGTCTCGGCCTCCCAGAGTGCTAGGATTACAGGTGTGAGCCACTGCTCCTGGCCTCATTTATACTTTTTCATTTGTGAATTGCTTGTTAATTTTTTTGCTCACTTTTCTGTTGACATATTTACCTTATTCCTAGCACTTTTAAAAAGATCTTGATATAAGAATATTAACCCTTCAACTGTAATGTGTGTTGAAAATATTTTCCCAGTCTATCATTTACCTTTGAATTTCATTTATGGTGTCTTTTTTTGTCATACAGGCTTTTAAAATCTATGTCATCAAATTAGTTCACCTTTTTCTTACTAGTTCTAACCTTTACCATCATATTAGAAAGGCCTCGCCTCTCATAAGATTATGTAAATAGTCACTTATATTTGTTCTCAGACATTCATAGTTTCGTTTTTTATGTTAAGCTTTTGAATCCATCTGGAATTTACTTTGATGTACAGTGTGAAATAGCTACCTAACTCCTCTCCTCCCGCCAATATTAGTGGTTAAATATTTGTCTCAGCATCGATTATCGAGAAACCTTTCTTTTCCCAATGATGTGAAATGCCTGGAGCATTCCTGAGTGAGTATGTGCTGGGCCCTGTGGATATGTGTCCCTATTGGGCTATAGGAAGTAATCCCTAAGGATTGGCATTGTCTGTGCAGGAGAAACTTCTGAAGCCACAGCAAAAGACTCCCAACTAAAGAAATCTAGAAAAGAGCGATGCGTCAATCAATAACCATGCTTTTTTTTTGGAGACAGAGTCTCACTCTGTTGCCCAGGCTAGAGTGCCGTGGCGTCAGCCTAGCTCACAGCAACCCCAAACTCCTGGGCTCAAGCGATCCTCCTGCCTCAGCCTCCTGAGTAGCTGGGACTACAGGCATGCGCCACCATGCCCGGCTAATTTTTTCTATATATTTTTTAGTTGTCCAGCTAATTTCTTTCTATTTTTAGTAGAGATGGGGTTTCGCTCTTGCTCAGGCCGGTCTCGAACTCCTGAGCTCAAACGATCCTCCTGCCTCGGCCTCCCAGAGTGCTAGGATTACAGGCATGAGCCACCGCGCCTGGCCTCAATAACCATGCTTTCTTATTACATTACAGAGAAGGGGTGAAGAATCCGGTGAAATGGAGCAGATTTCAATCATCGAAAGGTTCCCTTATCCCTTCCAGGTGAGTTATTGTCTCTCATCAACTCTCGAAAGGACCCTGTATTGCAACCATTAGGGATGGGGTGCAGGGCAAAGGGAGGGATACTAGGTCCTAGTGAATAGAATTTTAGGTTGACAAGGACAATGGACCAAGAAATGAGACTGGCCTGAGCTGAGAATATTTGCTTTTCTATTTTCCCAATCTAATATCATTCCTTTTAGTCTCCGTACTTCACAAAGAATACATCGCGGCACCAATTCCATGACTGCGTGGCTTGTCTATGGTAACTGCATTGAGAAAGATGCTCTGCTTGTTGAGTGAGCATTTCACTTCCTTCTCGGTCTGATTATCTGTCTACTGGTGGTCATGTGGGTTGAAAAAACAGAAAAGGGGAGGTAAGGAGTGATATTAGGAAGTTCAGTATGGGGAAGGCTTATTAGACTTACACTTAAAGTTAAATTCCGTTCTAGTCTGGAATAGTTGAAATGTCACATAGGCATCTGTTCGGTAGGTGCAGTGTAAGTCATAAAGGAGAGCAAGAGCGACAGATTCGCTCTTCAATCTGGCTTGCTTACATCCTTAGAACTCTACAGGCCACATGTTGTGAATATAGCAGCCTCTGCAACAGTGAAAGCCAGAAAAGGAAGTGGAAAGTCTCAGGGGAGGGGGCTTTCTGTCATGGATTTATGAGCACAGCAAGACTAACAAGCAAAGAGAAAAATGCAAAAGGATCTTGTTCATGTCCCTGACTATATCAAGGTTATAAAACCTGTAGAGGAGGGGTGTTGCAGACAGAGTTTTTACTACCATTGCCTTTCAACAAGATGACATTGTTTGGCTGCACTAGTGGACAGTGCTGAACAGCAGATAATTCAAAATTAATTTATATGTGACTTTAGAATCCATTATGCGATGTCTATTAACTCTGTGAGGGTTGGACCCACATCTTATATATTCGTGCGTCTCCACAACACCTTATGATGTCTTGTACGTGGTAGATGTTCAAAAAGTACTGACTGATTTGATGACAATGCTTAATATATACCTTACTCTTTTTGAAGTAGGTTTGTGGTTTCGAATTGGTTTATTTTGGCTAATATTGGTGAAGGGCCACCACTGGATGGTGGGGGGAGGGAATTAGCCATGAATTAAAATTTTGTTCCATATTATTCAAGTGAATAATCATATGTACTAATCAAGACTTAAGTTATATTGATCATCACTTCAATTCTCTCCTATACAAACTTAAAGTTTAATAATAAGACAATAAACTATTCTTTCTTGGATCAACAAAAATCCTATCTCCACCAAGGAGCGAGGAAAACATTATGAGCTAAGTTTACACACAAAGTAAAACACAAGTCAAGAGGACCTAAGAGTATTAAAAAAGCTAAGAGCTTCTAAGTCCCACATTCCTGGATATGAATAGTTCAGGAATTGTTCAGGTCATTCACAGAAGCTGAGCACCACTGCTGACTGAAGACTCTGCCTTTCTTTTTTTTTATTTCAAAATATTACTGGGGTATAAATGTTTTTGGTTATGTGTATCAATTTTGTTATGCTTGAGTCAGGGTTATAAGTGTGCCCATCACCCGGATAGTGTTCATTGTACCCATTAGGTAGATTTTCACCCATCCCCTCCTCCCCGCTTCCCCCTGCTTGATTTCCACTCAGTTTTACTTCCCTCTGTGCACATGTGTGTTCATTGGTTAGTTCCAATTTAATAGCCAGTACATGTGGTGTTTGTTTTTCCATTTTTTAGATACTTCACTTAGGATAATGGTCTCCAGTTCCATTCAATTTGTTGCAAAAGGTATTAATTCATCCTTCTTCATGGCAGAGTAGTATTCCATAGTACACATATACCATATTTGGTTAATACACTCATGAATTGATGGGCACTTGGGTTGATTCTATTAAAAAGTCCAAAACGACAGATACTTGCGTGGATGCAGAGAGAAAGGAACGCTTCTATACTGTTGGTGGGGCTGCAAATTAGTACAGCCTCTATCGAAAACAGTATGGAGATACCTCAAAGAACTAAAAGTAGACCTACCATTGATCCAGCAATCCCACTACTGGATATCTACCCAAAGGAAAAAAAGTCATTTTATCGAAAAGACACCTGCCTTTCTTTGTCTTCCACAATGAATAGATAAAGTTGTACTTTAAGATTAGTTGCTTCAAGGTCTTTCTTCTTTTTTCTGAACCCTAACTGCTGATGTCTGTGTGTCCATTGCTTCAGGTTGTGTATGATGAAGGGCCTCTCTATGTCTTCTCCCCAACTGAAGAACTGAGGAAGCGTTGGATTCACCAGCTCAAAAATGGTGAGAATTATTTGGAAAATAAACTAGTTGCCAAAGAAAGAAGGAAAGGAAGGAAGAGAGGAGAGAAGAAAGAGAAGAGGGAGAGAGAAAGAAGAGAGAGAAGAGAGGGAGGAAGGGAGAAAGAAGAAAGGGAAAGAGGAAAGAGAACGGTAGAGAGAGAGGAAGAAAGAATGGATGGAAGGGGAGAAAAAGAAAAGAGAGAGGGGAGGAGGGAAAAGGAAGGAAGGAAGAAAAGAAGAGAGGGAGGGAAAGAAGAGAAAGAGAGAGGAAGAAAAAAGAAAGAAAAAGATTTTATTTTGCCTCAATATTAGTGATACAATCGAGTTTAGTATTCTATCATATGAATAAAACGTGTCATATTAGACTAAGGGTTTCAACCCGGTCTACCACTATCTCCCTAGTGCAATTTTGTAATGTGGGTACCTCCATTTCCCTATTTATTAAAAAAGTCCCATTCTTTATACTGATTACAAGGGTGGTGTGTCATTCAATGGTTATGCAATATTTAGAGTCCAAAGTATGAAATACCTAGCTCCAAAAAATTAAATTGATGATGTGTGAGAATGCTTGATGTCAGTCAGAGAACCTGTTTTCAAGCCCTCTTTCACCACTTGCAAACTGGGTGACTTTTGACAAGTAGACCAACAAGCTTCTTTGAGGCTCAATTTCTTCTTCTCAAAGGCGAATAATGATGATGCCTGCCATACCTATCTGTCTAAGGATCAAATGAAGTAATAATGTATGTAAAAGTACATGGAAAACTGTAAAGCGCTGTACAAGAAAGCACTGTACATCTCCTCATCGTGGATATCTCCCAAGGAAATATTTTGGGTTCCTTACTTTGTGAGGACCTAGACTTGAACATAGCTTCAGCACTTCGCATAGACCATACGGTGTGCTCAGATAAACTTGACTGTAAGTGTTTGCAGCACAGGATGCATGCACACATATTTGTGTGTATATATAGCCACATGTCAAGTGACTGAGAGATTAACTGGTTGAGTTGACATCAGGAAAGGCTGCCTAGAGAAACAGGAAGGATGGCAGACTGATAATGGCATGGTTGGGTTATTGCACGACAGCCCTTTGTCTTAATAAACATTTAGATTCTGATACTCGCTGGCTGGCTATACCAGCCTTGTTCACTCCCTTGAATGCAAATATGATTGGTCAAAATTATATTACCAGGTCTTTCAAACTGAAAGGGGAGAGGAGGAAGGAAGAGAAGGGTCATCTATTTTTTTTATTTTTAAAATATTAAGGGGGTACATATATTTTTGTTACATGGATACCTTTCATAATGCTTAAGTCAGAGCTTTTAGTGTGCCCATCACCCAAATACTGTTCATTGCACCCAATAGGTAGGCTTTTACTCCCCCTTCTCCCCCTCCTCCTTCTTGATTTCCAATGACCTTTACATCTCTTTGTGCCCCTGTGTGTCCATTGATTAGCTCCCAATTATTAGAGGATACATGTGGTGTTTGTTTTTCCATTGCTGAGATACTTCACTTAGGATAATGGTTCCATCCAAGTTGCTGCAAAAGACATTATTTCATTCCTTTTTATGGCTGAGTAGGACTCTATGGTATATATATATATACACCACATTTTGCTAATCCACTCATGAACTGATGGACACTTAGTTTGATTCCACATCTTTGCAACTGTGAATTGTGCTGCAATAAACATCCAGGTACAGGTGTCAGGGTCATCAATTGAATTCTTGCTTCTTGCCATGTGCCAGACACTGAGCTAGATACCTTATATTTATTATCTCATTTAATTCTCACAACAACCTTGGGCTAAAAACAATAATAATAATAACAACTAATACTTAATATGTACTTACTGTGTACCAGGCTCTGTGCCAAGTGCTTCATATGTATTTTTCATTTGATCCACACGATAACCTTATAAAGTATGTATTATTCCCCTATTTACAGATGGGGGAACTGAGGCTCAAAGAGGTTATGTAACTTGCTCATGGGCGCATAGCTAATGAGTGATGGAGCCTGGATTCTCACCACATTCCTAGGTCTGTATGACTCCAAAGCTCAAGCTCATTACATGGTTTTGTGCTGCTTCCTTTCCAAGCCCAGAAATTTCACATTTAGTTGGTTGCAAAATGTCCTACAGTACGGCCATGCTGAATATTACAAAAAGGTGATATCCTACACCACGCAGTTCAGCTCCTGGCATGTTTTAAGACAAGGGGACTGCTTTAGCTCAATGAGCAAACTCTTTGATAGTGCTTATTATGATCCAGGCTCTTCTCTAAATTCTTTACATATATTAACTCATTTATTCTTCATATTAACCATATGAGGCAGTTGTTTTTATCATCCCCATGATATAGATGTTCAAGTACGAGTAATGACTGAGGATACGAATATTGAGCTTGTAAGCTTGGTTTATCAACTCAGATGTTAACATTACTATGTTGATTATGCACTGCTAGTTAAGTTCGTTAGCTAAGTAAAATTACAACGGGCCAAAAATAAAGCCAAAACACACAAAGAGAAACACCATCACTGTAGCTGGGTCATTAGTGTGAGTAGGTAGTGTGGCTAGGCACGGTTTTGCCTCCTCTTCCCTTAAGTTTCACTGAAAGTATTTTTTTCCAGTTGCTCCACCTGCCTATATGTCTTGTTGAACCTGTGTGGGCTGACAACAGAGGCCAAAACTAGGTGCCTTCTGACAAATACCATAAGTGCTGGGAGATTTAAGTGCAAGTCCTAACGATCCCAGGACAGTCCCAGGCGCTGGCAATGCCAATAGCAATCTACCTAGGAGCCACAAAATCCCACTCTAGTGAAGTTATCTCATTCTTGGGTAAAATGCACCAATTGGAAATCACTAACATGAAAACGGTACCTCATCAGAATACTGGATACCTTTGCAGGGGTATTGACCATGAAGGGGCATAAGGAAGTCTTCTGAGGGGCTGGGTCTGAGTTGGGTGTTAAACCAATGTGGACAAATGTGGCTCTCAGGACACCTTAGATATGTGCACTTTATTATACGTAAGTTCTACTTCAATTTAAAAAGTAGGGCCTCAGCCGGGCGTGGTGGCTCATGCCTGTAATCCTAGCACTCTGGGAGGCCGAGGCGGGTGGATCACTCAAGGTCAGGAGTTCGAGACCAGCCTGAGCAAGAGCGAGACCCTGTCTCTACTAAAAAATAGAAAGAAATGATGTGGACAACTAAAAAAGAATATATATATATATATATATCTATATATATATATCTATATATATATATATAAATGAGCCGGGCATGGTGGTGCATGCCTGTAGTCCCAGCTATTTGAGAGGCTGAGGCAGAAGGATCACTTAAGCCCAGGAGTTTGAGGTTGCTGTGAGCTAGGCTGACGCCACGGCACTCTAGCCCGGGCAACAGAGCAAGACTCTGTCTCAAAAAAAAAAAAAAAAGTAGGGCCTCGGGTGCCTCATATCTAGCTGTCATATTTTCTCAACGGTGCTTGCCACACAAAGTTTATATCCCTGAGAACTTAGCCACATACTCTATCTTTCCATTTCCTTGAACATGGCAGTGGGCACTTCTGCGTTCCAGCACCACAGATATTTGCCTACGCTCATTCTTAAATCTTTGTTTGGCCAAGTTGAATAGAGCCTATCCTAACTGCAACTTTGAAAATAAGCAAATGGCCTGACCTCACCAAAATGAATCAAAGATGGCATCGGCAAACTCCAATGACCAGTAAGGGGAGGAATGATTCGTGCATGCCTGAAACAGAATTTTAGACATTATCCTGATAAATATGGATAGAAGAGACCATCCAGCCCATTGAACACTTGGAAAATATGTATCAACCATTAGTGCTTCCCAGACAGAGCTGGCCATGTGCATTGGTGAAGCAAGCAGTCTCCCCTAGCCATCCCATGTGGACACCCTGCTTTTGCAATCCTCTCCTAATTAGCTGGAAATTCTAGGTCTGGCTTAGGCAAGAAAAGAAAGGATGTCATCTTCAAGGGACCTCTTAAGAGGACAGACATTATTTGGGAATGTAGGGGGGTTCTTAATGAGTGTGCTGAGGGTGGCGAGGACAGGAAGTCTTATTTCCTCTCATTAACTTATGAGCATAGCTTAGTTTATCCGAGTGGCTAGCTGTCGATTAGGTATTCTTGGCATGTCTACTGGTGCCCAGCCCTGCATAAGGCACAGAGGACCAGAGGGTCTTCAAATCCCTGGGCGAAGGGGAGTGGCGGGGGCGGGGGGAGGGTGTAGAGAGTGGAGGTAGTGGGAGAAATCAATCCTGGCAGGGAGGAGTGTCAGTGACGTTGTTCAGAATTACCAGTGCCTGGTAATAACAAAAGGCAGACAGATTTTTTGGTAGTTTGATTATTGTTTTGAAATTCTCTATAGGCAATGCAGCCCTTTATAGCCCACACTCTATCTGAACAACTCCTACCACTCTGTCCTTGATACGATGGTGAAAAGTAGTGCTGAAAAAGTCGGGGGTGAGGGTAGGCAGGGGAGAGTGGATAGAAGTCTTCAAATCCATGTGAACAAAAGCATCAAGATGGCACTTTTTAAAAAAAGATAGTACTTTTGTTCATTTGCCTGTAAAATGCACCTAGCTACCAGGAGCTTCTAGGCCTCCCGCAAAGCCTTAAGTGAGTGAAGTGTGACTAGCACACTTATAAGGACTTGAGTTGTTTTCCACAGTACAAGATTTTGTTTTGTTTTTGTTTTTGTCTTTTTTAAAAAGTTATGCAGGATTCTTCTTAGCAGTAAATGCTGAAATATGTTATGTCCTCAAATGTGCATGTTCTTTGACAGTAGCAAGCACTGGGGCAAAGATCCAGGCTGGTCTGTCGTTTCAATAGTCTTTGCTTCTCTCAGTTATCTGACACGATGATCCCTGGATGACTTTTCTAATTGACTTCATGTTAAGGTTCTTGAGATGCCACGGCATTATATATTTTTTCTTTTTCTTTTTTTTTTTTTTTTTGAGACAGAGTCTCACTCTCTTGCCTGGGGTGAGTGCCGTGGCGTCAGCTTAGCTCACGGCAACCTCAAACTCCTGGGCTCAAGCAATCCTTCTACCTCAGCCTCCCGAGTAGCTGGGACTACAGGCATGCGCCACCATGCCCGGCTAATTTTTTCTATATATATATATATATTTTTAGCTGTCCAATTAATTTCTTTCTATTTTTAGTAGAGACGGGGTCTCGCTCTTGCTCAGGCTGGTCTCGAACTCCTGAGCTCAGGACGATCCGCCCGCCTCGGCCTCCCAGAGTGCTAGGATTACAGGCGTGAGCCACCGCGCCCGGGCTTATATTTTTTCTTTTTTAAATGAGAATTGATTAACCATAGCATGCCATAGCATTTTAAACAGCAATACCAATTTCTCCTCTCTGCAAACCACTCTATTCTTTGCAAAATACTTGGGCTTCTGGGAGCTCTTTTGAGCGTCACAGCCCTGGGAGGGAAATGGAGCTGTTGTGTTTATCTCTGGCAATGGGCTCAGCCCATCTCAGTGGCCCCAAGAAAATTGCAACTATGTTTATTCTAGAAGCAAAATCACCTTCATTTGTCCTTGAGATCAGCCCTGCTGTCTACTTTGTGAACACAGGAAGCCTGATGTAGTTCTCACTAAGGTGAATATCCCTGAAAGGTCTCTCAGGAACTGGGAAATCGGTACATTAAAAGCCGGAGAGTTTGGGCTGGCACATTATTTCCCTTATCTGGAAAGCAGACACCACAATCAACACCTACCTCACCGGAAGATTATAATGGCTGCTGGGAAAACGTAGATAACATATTTCCGTTCTTGGCCTCTGGAGCCATCAGATAGTCTTTTTTTTTTTGAAACAGAGTTTCACTCTGTTGCCCTGGCTAGAGTGCAGTGGCATCATCATAGCTCACTGCAACCTCAAACTCCTGGGCTCAAGTGATCCTCCCACCTCTTGGCCTCAGATATTCTTATCGTGTTGATCAGGAGATACTCATCAAGGCAGACCACTGAAGAAAACTGCACAGGAACTGCCTGGGGCCGGCACACAGTCAGGCAGGCCAGTCATGTGAGCCAACTGGTCCTGTGGTCTGCTTTCCTTTGGGGTGGCTGAGTAGGGGCAGTTATTTGAAGCTCACCACTAAGCTTAGTCAAAAAGGAAAACATGCAAATGGTGGCTTCTCCCCTATGTCAGATGTGATCTCTCTCTTCTCTCCTGCTACAGTAATCCGGTACAACAGTGATCTGGTACAGAAATATCACCCTTGCTTCTGGATCGATGGGCAGTATCTCTGCTGCTCTCAGACAGCCAAAAATGCTATGGGCTGCCAAATTTTGGAGAACAGGAATGGAAGTAAGAGATCTGATCAATATAATTTCTCCTTCCTTTGGCTCGATTTCCGTTGCTTTCCCAAGAGTCTGTCGAACCCAGGGACATAGCATAAAGTTGTACACTTTGGCCACTTCACAAAAAAGGCCTGGAAGAGGGGATTAGTGGGGGCTGATACCCAGGTGACAGCCTGCTCTCCAAACTATGCTACCTGGCATGCTATATCCACCCAGATACTTTTTATAGCAGTCCCTGACCAATCCTGTCCCTGGGCTCTTTCCGAAAGTGCATTCTGGATCATCACTGGCTTCTTGTTTTGCAGGCTTAAAACCTGGGAGTTCTCACCGGAAGACAAAAAAGCCTCTTCCTCCCACACCTGAGGAGGACCAGGTATATAGGGAAATTGGGTGCTGCTATTGCTGAAATGGAAATTTACTGTCAAAGCCTGAAAACACCCCAGTCTTCGAATTCTCTTGGGACTTGGCAGTGTTAATTAGTATTCTTGCTGAGACAGGAAATTTGTCCTTCTAATTAGCACTTCCTCTTCAACGGAAAGATAGAGGGCTATTAGGCAGCTCTGGCCAACCATGTAATCCAATCACCTGTTTAAAACAAAGCCTGGTTTTTTAATAAAAAGTATTCTCAAACATACAGTAAAGTTGAAAGAATTTAACACTGAACACCCATATACGCAACACCTAGCACTAAAACTACCTATTCCTAACATTTTAAAACCACCTACCCCTAACATTTTACTTTAAAACTTCGTTTTTAAATAGATAAATAAATAAATAAAACTTGATTTTTTTCATTCCTTCTTGAGGTCTAGAAAACCCTTTCTCATATATCGTAAGTAAGTAGAGCAGCTGTTACTATGCTCATTTTGCAAAGAAGGAAACCAAGGTTCAGAGCCACTAACTAGATTCGTGTACTAGTTTAGTGCCAAGCAGGTTTCCTGACCTTGGCTGTACATGGTTTTTGTCCAGTAAGCTTTTTTTTTTTTTTTTTTGAGACAGAGTCTCACTCTCTTGCCTGGGGCGAGTGCCGTGGCGTCAGCCTAGGTCACAGCAACCTCAAACTCCTGGGCTCGAGCGATCCTACTGTCTCAGCCTCCCGAGTAGCTGGGACTACAGGCATGTGCCACCATGCCCGGCTAATTTTTTCTATATATATTTTTAGCTGTCCAATTAATTTCTTTCTATTTTTGGTAGAGACGGGGGTCTCGCTCTTGCTCAGGCTGGTCTCGAACTCCTGAGCTCAGAACGATCCGCCCGCCTCAGCCTCCCAGAGTGCTAGGATTACAGGC
>RJWJ010014756.1:0-37364 GCA_004363605.1 Indri indri | reverse complement strand
CTGGCCCCTACAGTCTAGAAGTGGCTTCCTGCATGGCCACCGACTAACAGGCCTGGAATGGAGTGCCTACTCTGTGCCACGGATACAAGGGTGACAAGACACACATGGTCCAGGCCCTCTTGTGGGGCTTCTGGGTGAAGACAGACTTTAGATGAGAAATTTCAGTTTAGTGGGTTCTTTCACCTGATTTTTTTCCCCCAAAATTTATATTTTGAATCCTAACCTCCAAGATGAGGTATTAAGAGGTGGAGTATTTGGGAGGTGAGGGGGTCATGGTGGCAGAGCCCTCATGAGTGAGGTCAGTGTCCTTGCAACAGAGGCCCCGGAGAGCTGCCTTCCCCTTTCCACCACGTGAGGACACAGAGAGAAGCCACCATCTACGAACCAGGAAACACGTCTCCACCAGACACTGAATCTGCCGGCACATTGATCTTGGACTTCCCAGGCTCCAGAACTGTGAGAAGTAAATTTCTATTGTTTATAGCTCCTCCGTCTGTGGTATTTTGGTATAGCAGTCCAGACAGACTCAGACAACACTGGTCCCTAGAAGTCAGGTGCTCTGCTATAGCAAGTACCTAAAAATGTGAGGCCGCTTTGGAACCGGGTGATGGGTAGAGGCTGGAAGAATTTCGAGGTACATGTCAGAAAAATCCTGTACCTATAGATCATAAAGGGCAATGCTGGAGGGTTCATAAGAAGAAAAGCTTCAGTCTCCTTAGAGCTTATCTAAGTGGCCATGAATAGAATGCTGGTAGAAATAGGGCCAGCAAAGGCCATGCTGATGAGGTCTTAGAAATGAGGAATACATTATTGGAAACTGGAGGAAAATGATCCTTGTTATAAAGTGGCAAAGAACTTGACTAAATTGTGATCATATTCTAGTGTTTTATGGAAGGTAGAACTTAGGAGCAATAAATAGCATATTTGGCTGGAGAAATTTATAAAGTATTGAAGGCACGGCTTGGCTTTTCTTGAATGCATATATAGTAAAATTCAAGAAGAGAGAAATAATTTAAAGATGTAATTTTTAATCAAAAGGGAAACAGAACTTAAAGATTTGAGAAAGTCTCAGCCTGTCCATGTTGTAAAATGAGAAGGCATGTCAGGGAGAGAACGGCAGGGGTGTGGCCAAGCGACCGTTTGATAAGGAGAGCAGCATGGACTAGCCAGGTGCTGCTCATCGAGATAACGAGTGGAAGAATGACCCTGAAGGCATTTCGGAGATTATCAGAGCTGCTGTCCCATCGCAGGTCCCAGAGTGCCAGGGCCTGGGGGACAGAATGATTTCAAAGGAGGGACCCTAGACACCTGTAGGACCTTGGTGCTCACTGCCCAGTGCTACCTCAAGGCTCTGCTTCCCATATGCTGGTGCGGAACTCCTCGGCCACCCCAGGTTTGGCTCCAGTGGGCCCTGGTAACTGCCCTTCCAGAAGGCACCAACAGTACCCTTGGGGACATCCGTGCAGTGCCATTCCCACCGGTGCACAAAGTGCATTAGCCGGGTGGTGGCTCCCTCTACCTGCCTGGATTTTGAAGGATGAAGCTGACCTGGCGCCTCAGGTGCATGATGCGGGGTGGGGCCACTGCAAAGAGTACCCCCCAAAGCACTGCCTAGTGGAGCTGTGGGTGCAGAGCCGCCCCCATCACCATAGACTGGTAGAGCCTCCAGCAGGCGACTCCAGCCTGGGAGAGCTACAGTGTGGGCTGTCCCAGCAAAGCCATGGGGGTGGGGCTCCCCGAGCCTTGGAGGCACAACGTCTGGCCCAGTCTGGAAGAGACAACATCAAATTAAAGAAAGTTATTCTCAAGCCCTTACTATTTAATTTTGTTTGCCCTGTTGGGTTTCAGACTCACTTGGAATCTGTAACACCTTTCTTCTTTCCTAGCTCTCCCTGTTGGCATGGGAATATCTATCCTATGCTTGTCCACTGTTGCATTTTGGAATCACATGACATGTTCGATTTCACAGGCTCGTAGCCAGAGCACAATTTGCCTCAGGATGAATCATACCCTGAGTCTCACCCATACTGGTTGAGGAGATAATTTAGATGAGATTCTGGACTTTAGACTTTTGAGTTGATCCTGGAATGACTTAAGACTTTGGGGATGGAATGAATGTATTTTGCATGTGAGAAGAACATGAATTTGGGCGGAGGGCAGGGGTCAGGGTAGAATGGTATGGTCTGAATATTTATCCCCCCGCCCCCTGCCAAAATTCGTATGTTGAAATCCTAACCCCAAGACAATGGTATAAAGAGGGGGGGCCTCTGGAAAGGTAACCGGGGGCATGAGGACTAAGAGAGTGGGGTCAGGGCTGTGATGGGAGTAAGAGGGGGAACTTTGGAAGCACTGAATGAAGAGAGACCTGCCCAGACTTAGGGGAGGTCAGGCAGACTCCCTGGAGGAGGTGACTGCTGACCCGAGAAAGGAAGGATAAATAGGAATCATCTATGTGATCTCCCAGCAGGGTGGAGTGATGTTGGAGGAGAGGGAAAGAACACACATGGTGAAGATCACACGTGAGACAGAGCCTGTGCTTTTGAAGATCTGATGAATTGTTGAGACCCGTTGAGAGATGAGACTGGGGTAGCCAGCAAGAGCCAGAGCATGAAAAATCTTCAAGTCCCGGAGCTTCTCAAATTAGAGCATGCGTGAGAATTACCAAGGCTTGTCAAGCACAGATGGCTGGCTCACCGAGTCAGGTGTGGGCCTGGGAATTTGCATTTCTCACGAGCCCCCACTGATGCTGATCCCCTGTGCCAGCACTGCATTATTTCCGGGTTTAGTCAAGCAGTGAAGACTTTGCTCTGAGAGAAAGGAGAACGATGATGTGTTTTCAGCTGAGGAGTAGTCAGATGTGCCTTTCAGAGATCCCGCCTGGCTGCAGTGTGAAGGACGATGGTTGGGGAGTGAGTGGGTGCTTGCTGGGACCCCAGTATCTCCTGTCGCTTCCCACTGCAGTCAGGAGCAGACTCTTAGTCGAGAAAGCTTTCTACTCCAGCTCAAGACAGAGCCTCCTGTCGGGAGACAGTGTCCCATAGGTCTCTTGTGTTTTTGCACATCTTGCTATTAACTGACTTTGTTCCGAACTATCTTTTCAATGTTGTTTGTGTAGCAAACAGCCTTGGAAGATAGAGATAGTGTATTAGTTTAGGGTACAGTATAATAAGGACAAAATCTCCTTCTGGAGCAAATGTCAAGCCAGCTTTCTTCCCGTTATAAAAATGTGTGTTCCGTGAGCTCAGAATTCGCCTCCAGTAGCACAACCTGCACACACAGTGTCACCTGACCATCTTTCAGTCACCCTACGGGAATTGGGGCTTGGTGAACCATGCCAATGCTAACATTCTGACCACTGCTATTGCTGTAAGTAGCAAAATCCTTTGTCTCTGACCAGGAGTCTTGTGTATTCTTCCAGCATCCGCATAACCACGGCAAGCTAACTTGTTGGCTTGTGAGTAGGGAAAGTACCAGACCCTTCACAGTTCTTAACACCCTCCCCATCCTATTGCACTCTTCTGCCTCCTTTGGTGGCCCCTCTCGGCAGCTCCTCCCCTGCACACGAAACTACATCAATCCAGCCTCTCTATGCGGCTTTGCAATAATATCGCCTGCATCCATGCTGCATGCTCATTTGCAGGTGGGTTTTCTCTCTAAGCTTTCCATCTCCAGAAATCTGGTGCTCAGAGGGCAACGAGACTATATTCATCATCCTATTTGGGCTTGGGCTTTCACAGATCATCAGGTACTTTTGCATTCGTCATCCTGTTTGATCTTCCCAACGACACTGTGAGGGATTCTCAGGTGAGAAGCAACTTGGGGAAGAAAAAAAAAAACGCCATAGGGAGGGGTGACATGGTCCCCATTCCACAGATAGGAAAACTGAGCTGCTCAGGCATCGAGACTCATTAGCAGGGCAGGGCTGATTCCAAATCCAGTGCATTTTTCACAACATCACTGTTGCTGCTCATTTTCATGTTTTAATGTCAACCTGAGCTGTGCATGATTATGTCAGGTAAGGCCTGACAGAAGTAAAAAAAAAAATCCTACAAAGCTGGAGAGAAATGGTTCAGAATTATATTAGCATTCATAATCAAGAACTGTCTGTACATTGAAACATTTTCAGGCCCGGCTCTTAACCAATGCTGTGCACAAGAGCATGGGCTTTATCTCATACCTTAAATGGGGGGTGGAGGGGGTCCTTTTAACAGTCCAGGAGAAGAGGCTGTGCCTCCCAGGTGGTGGGGGGAGGCTGCAGGCTCACTCCAGGCAGCCTGGTTTGTTTTTGAATTGCAGATTGCCCGGTTTGATTGGAAAGTCAGAAGTCTAGCCAGGCCCCCTGCAGACCTATTTATGTGGAACTGGTCTTCTCCTTTCCGAGTAGAAATGAGCATCAGAGACCACCCAGCCTGCCTGACACAGCCCTTCCTGTTGTCAAAGCAGGTGCCAACATCAAGCTAAAGCTGAACACTTGGGGAGCGCTAAAACTCTGAACAGCTCCCCCCACACCTGCCCTGGTGCTCTCAGAATTTCCTTTCCTGCTTCCAGTCTGCGGAGAGCCACATGAAACTTTCAGCACCTGCCTCCTCCTCAGCTCCTAAGTCCCATCCTTTCTTCTCTACCACTTCCGTTTCATCTCTAAATGATCTAATATTAATGTTCTCATCATTACAGTGTTCGGAGGAAAAGAACGGGTTTTGTCCACAGAGAGAGGGAGTTGAGAAATTAATATAATATTTGTTCAGGATTGATTTCAAGCTGTAATCCCTGCTGCCAGAGAGACTCATCTGTTTAAAACTATCAGACACTAATTACCCAGAGCGCGAATACAATGGCAGGATTGAGGAGGGACGTCTTATACTCCCCCACACACTTGTAATTTAGCATTGTTATTTATTAGAGGAAAAAAAAATCTCTTGGTGAAGATGGATCTCCCATCCATTTGACTGGCAGAGGCTCCCAGAGGACTCAGTGCTACGGGAAGAAGCCCCCGGAATTTCTTGATCGCAGAATGCAGGAACTACATTCACCAGGCTGTAAAGGTCAAATCCACTTCAAATTCTTTTCCTCTCCCCCGTCCAACTGGATCCATCTGGGCACCCCATCAAACCCGCCCCTTGGTGATGGTTAATAAAAATCCCACCATCTTCTGGGCAAAGCAGGGTTGAAAATGCTGATTCATCTTCGAGTGTTCTCTTCCCTTCATCCTCCCAAGTAGGTAGATGCCTGGTCCTATGGAGTCTATTTCTACCACGTTTCTCACATCTGACTCAGTGCCTTTATTTTCAAGGATAACACCCAAGTACTTGGACAAGGGATGGACGTCCAACTGTGGACTCTGTCCCTTTCCAATCTATGTTATATTCCACTGCTACCACGATTCCAACCCCCTAAAACAGATGGAGCAGGGAGAGGAGGGGGAAGGGAGGAGGACAGGGAGGAGAGAAGCAGCAGTGTAGCTGATTGGAAGAGGAGGGAGCGACCCGGCTGTGGAACAAGGAAGGGTTTCCAGAAGGAAGGGGTGTAGGGAGCTGGGCCAGGGCTCTCACCTGATAAGAAAGAACTTAATGTTAAGGAGAAGAGCAAGAAAGTCTGCAGTGAACATGGAGACTACAGCAGTGCACTTTGCTCAGATTTTACATTTTATTTGGGTCATGCTTCACGGCACCTATAATTTACCTTATATTGTCGTATTGGTCCTAATAGACTTGAGAGCTCCTTGAGTTAATAACCAGTATTTCTGGACCTCCTGTTCTGTACCAGACACGGTGCAAGGCTTTGGGCATGGTAGTTACCAAAACAGACATGGTTCCTTCTTTTATGAAGTGTACAATCTGATGGGAAGACAGACAATAAATCGACAATTAATTTAGCATTTATGAGAGCACAAACTACTGCCGAGGGGGAGTTCACAGTGCTAATACGGACATATGATTAGACTGGGGTTGGGGACTGTTTCTACAAGGAAGCAATATTTAAGGTAGGGATTACCTAGACAAAGAGTAAGGAGAACATTTTGGTTTTTATTTTATATCTGGAAGAAACATATATTAAGGCACCTCAGCGATCACACACAGTTCTAGAAAGCTCCCTTTGGTAGCAGCACAGAGGATGGGGGACACGGAGTTAGTGAAGGGGGTATGGGAACAGGGTAAAGAGGTTGGGGGGCTACTGGGAGAGTTTGCATGTGAGTTGATAGTGATCTCAACCAGGCTGGAGAGAAGGGGCTGGATTCGGAGACGTCCAGGAAAGAGAATCACGAGAACTTAAGTTCCGATTGGCTTTTGGTAGACGAAGAGGAGAAAGTCCAGGATGACCCTCAGTTTTCTAGGTTCTGGTAGATGGCAGTGCCACTAACCAGGAGGGGATATCTTAGTAGAAGAGCACTGGGAGGCAGGACAGAAGAGGAGTTCCATTTTGGATAAACCGAGTCTGAGTTACTGGGGAGATGCTGGAGGAAATCTTCTAGTCCTCTCACAGGCCTACCACCTGTTATCTGTAGCACCTTTATTGAGGTGTAATTGACGTACAAGAAACTGCACAAGTTTAAAATGTACAGTTTGCTAAGCTTTGATGTTTGTATATCCCCGTGAAACCATCGCCACAACCAAAACGGTGAACGCAACCACCAGCCCACGATGTTTCCCTCTGCCCCATCGGAATCTCTCCCTCCCACCCCTCCCCACCTCTCCTCTGCAGGCCATGGCTGATCTGTTGTCTGTCACTATAGATTACTTGGTGTTTTCTAGAGTTTCACATAAATGAAAGCATACAGCATACATGTATCTTTTATAGTATATATGTCTTTTGTGTGGGGCTTCTTCCATTCAGCATAATTACTTTGAGATTCATCCATGTTGTTGCATGTTTTGATTCATTCTTTTTTATTCGTGTGTAGTATTCTATTAATTGGATATACCACTATTTGTTTATCCGCTCACCTATTGATGGGCATTTGGGTTGTTTCTTGTTTCCAAGTTTGGATTATTAAAAATAAAGCTAGTAAGAGCATCCTTCTACAAGTCTTTCACCTGATGAAAAACCATGGATTGCCTTTTCTCTGAGCAAATATCTAGCATGGAATGACTAGATCATATATACCCTGGTTATAACACTGCAGTGCAATCCTGGCACTAACCGTTTGACACAGATGTCCCCAACAAAACTGCCCTCACTTCAGATGCCAGCTGCAAGTTTGGGGATCCCCAGGCCACCCACACTTCCGACCACCTGGCTATAAATCTATAACTTCCTCGGGTTGTATAATTCACTAGACTGTTTCACAGAGCTCTGGAAAGCACCATACCTAACATTCCAGTTTTATTATGGATGATACCAATCAGGAGAAGCCAAACGAAGAGACGCACAGGGCAAATGTGAGCTTCTGTGTCCTCTCCACGTGAATCAGGGCATGTCACCGTTCCAGCACATCCGTGTGCTCACCAACCAGGAAGTTGCACTGAGCTTTGGAGTCTGGAGTTTCTACTGGGGTTTCATCACACAGGCGCCATTGATCGCGTCATTGGCCACGCGCCTGAACTCAGTCTCCAGCTCTCCTCCCCCCGCTGCAGAGGTCAGGCTGATATCACCTGGCTCAGAGCCCCAGTCCTCTAAACACACAGTTGGCCTTTCTGGCATGACCAGCCTCATCTTGAGTCATTTCCTTAGCTAAACTCAGGTGTGGTCCAAGGGCCCACACAAGTAACAAAGGCACTTCTATCACTTGGGAAATTCCAAGAGTTTCGAGGCTCCCTTCCAGGAACCAGGGACAAAAATCAGTTAAATTCTTTATTATACAACAGTGATGTCTTATATTTAAGAACTCTTAGTCAAATATGTTAATGATTAAATTAATAGCTGAATACACGAATGAGTGAATGACTAGGAATAACTTCTCAGTTGCATATGACTAAAAGCCAACTCAGTGTACCTAGGCAAAATGTTGGCTGACATAGTGGGGAAAATATTAATGACTAAGAGTATTCGGGGAATAAAGGAAGACCTTCAGGTATCCAATAATCAAGAGCTAGAGCCAGCACTTGGGACCATCAGAAATCTGTCTGCACCATCTATATCTTATTTCTCTTGCCTCTATTTCATCTGCAGAAAGGCTTCCACCTCTCCCCTCCTTAGCAACAGGGAAGATAGCCTTCAGTTACCCTAATTCATAGCTTTTTTTTTTTTTTCCTCTTAGCATAAATATATGCTTCAGGGACGAACTCTACCTGGCCCTATTTGTATCATGTGTTCAATTCTTAGATCCATCACTGTCCCAAGGGAAGGGATGTCCAGGCTTGGGTCACATGCCTGTCTCTGTGGTCTGCTGCCGTGCCTGGCAGGACAAATAGAACCTTGGGGACTGGTGGGTCCCCCAAGGAAGAGATGATGCATAGATAAATATGAGATGTCTCCTACAGTTTATGTCCACATAGTATTGAAAGTTCAGAAGGGAGTTTCCACATAGATCACCTTGTGTAATCTTCACATGAACCTTTTTGAAGTTGGGTTGTGTTTCACAGATAAGAAAATGAGGCCTGGCGAGGTTAAAGTTCAGCTAAAAAATGTTAGAAATGACTAGGACTTGGTCTTCTAGCTATGAGTTCAGGAAAATGTGTGTCTACTTTGTACTTTAGAGGCTAGGCAAAAACTTTTTATATTCTTTTATCAACTATTCATTCACGTATTAATTCAGCACCTGTAACACGGCAGGAGATACAGCCACAAACAAGACAATGTTGCTGCCCTAGGGGAGCTTACATGCCAGTGGGGAAAATGGATAATAATAAACCAATTTTAGCCAGCAGTGCCAGGAAGAAAACAAAACAGGTCAGTGGGGGCACGCTGGGCAAGCGAGGGCCTCTTGGGGCAAGGTCGTGGCGCCAACCTGGGTGAACACTGGCCAGACATTTCTCCTGTCAGGTGCAGCTTGGGAATAGCGGCTCCTTTGTCCCTCGGCAGCAATGTCAGTGGCCGAGCCCCAGCCCACCAGCACACCGCCCGAGCTGGGAGGGCCCTCTTTATAACTCCTCAATGACAGGCTTGCCGAGTCTGAAATGTGGAGGAACAACCCACACTACAGCTTCAATTATTTAAATGTCACTAATGGTGATATTTCAGAGTCCTCCGACAAGAAAATCGTGGATTCTCTTTGGCAGTAGGAAGTATTTTTGCCTGGCTAGGGTTGTCCACCAAGGACCTTGTGTGGTCTTTGCAGAAGCAGTTCATGCAGAAGCATGAACTAAGCAGCTCTTACCGGCCTTACCTTTGAAGCTGTGATGAAAACCAAGCCCACTCCTGGCTCTCAGTACAAAGGGAAATAAAGACAGCCGCATCCCCGTTCCTTCAGGAAGCCGGCCCCTGTCTCCCCGGTAGCCAGGAAGCCATGTAATATGTCCATGTCAAAACCAACGACCCCTCTGGGAGATGATCAAATTAAGACCTTTCCATCGAAAGGCCTAATGCTATTGATTAAAGAGCAGACACCAAAATCAGAACTCCCCTGGCCCCATAGTTGCATGAATTTATGTTCTCCCCATCTCTAAATCTTGAGCTGGAACACATCTGGTGCCCCCAGGAACTCGGGACTCAGACAATAAGCAGAGCCCTCTCCCCTTTTCCTGGAGGGTTTCTGCATCGGCCTCACTGAGGAGTGGAGGGCTAGCCTGACTCCAGCTCCATACTACCCGGGCTTTCCCTGTGGCCTGATGGCCCCAGTTTTTATAAGTAGCAGCTCATGCCACATGCAAGACACCCTAGTGCACAGAGCTGGGCACAGCAAAGATGCTCATCCCCTGACTGAAAGAATTAATGATATATTTTATAGTTTCATAATCTCTCCATCTTTGGCCCTCTTTGCATTGAGGCAAACACCGTGGAAAGCAATTGAAATTGACTTGCTGCCCTAAGCTGTTGTAAGGGAGGAAAAATACCCTTTCCTTCTACCCTCCTAGATTCATGGCTGGGGTATAACAAAAGACAGATTAACAAGAGAAAAAGCACATAAATTTATTTAATATAAGTTTTATGTGACATGGGAGCCATCGTAAGGAAATGAGGACCTGCAGAAACAGTTAAACCTGCTGCTTTTTTACAGAGGGTTTGATTAAGAGGGAACAGTCACAGAGAAATGTGATAGGACAAGGAGCACAAGGTAAGTTGGGTGAACTGGGGGAAGCTTAGCAGCACCTGCTTGTTCAGATTCCTCTATGTCTCCTACCTCCTGGGTGTAGAAGCCTCTCACATGGGGTCTTAAGACCCACTTCAGGGGAGAAGCGTAGGGGAAGGTCACAGTGAACTGCATGCTTCGGTCATGTCCTCACCTTCCTTCAGCTTAAAATATTCAATACGCTAAGGCAGCGGTCCCCAGCCTTTTAGCACCAGGGAGGTGGAGCTCATCGGCAATGGGGAGTGGCTGTAGCAGCTGTAAATACAGATGAAGCTTCACTCCACAGCCCCGGTCACCACCTGCTGTGTGGCCCAGTTCCTAAGTTTCATGGAAGACTATTTTTCCATGGATGGGTGGGGGTGAGGAGGTGGAGTCAGGCGATGACACACAGCTGGGTTCCTAACAGGCCACCACTGGTACCGGGCTGCAGCCTGGGGGTTGGTGACTGCAGTGCTAAGGCACCACATTTTGGCGGGGCATGTCCTGAACACATCATTACTTATACGCTTGAAGTTCTGATTCAGGTAAGGCAAAGGCAATGCATGTAACCTAAACATTTGTACCCCTGTAATATGCTGAAATAAAAAAATAAATGAATTAAAAATAAAAAACAAAAATACCAAGTCTTTCCTTCCCCTTCCTGACTGCTACAGAGCTCTTGTGTTTCCTGCAAAGGCGTAGTTCCAATGTCATCTCTGTGTGATGCCTTCCCTGAGTCTGCAGGCACAGTCAGTCCCCATGGCACCTTGTACATACATGGCGTCATCACGTGGCACTGTAGCACGTAAGGACAAGGCATGCACGTGTCTTCTCCTCGACTGTGCATGCCTTGGGAAGATGCACCATGCTTCCTTCGTCTCAGTCTTCCCTGTGCTTTGCGCAGTGTCCGGCGGAGGCTAGACAGTCAGAAAGTATTTGTCAGATGAATAGTTTAACGAATGGGCGAATGGGCAGATCCATCATTCCTCACTTTGAAATTGCCGTGGCCGTGGATTACAGGTTTGAGAACATTGATCCGGTTCTGGGCCTAGTTAAATTGCTATGACGGCCTCACCATCCAATAAGCAGTCCCCCCTGAAGCTGGGCTTTCTCTGAGAAGCTCTCTCCATTCCACCACCGCTGAGAAGTGTGCGTGATGAAAAGGAGATGCTAACAGGAAAACAGCCTCGAGCAGTCGTGGAGTCTGAGCCAAAGACTGCGTGGGATGGATGAAGTCCATAAAGGACCATGAAGGGGAGAGGGATCTCCCACCCTACCTGCCAGAGCACCCCTGAAGGTCAGCAGAGGGAGCGATGCGACAGCCAGATTAGCCACTTCTGAGGGCAAACTTGTTTAAAACTACAGTGGGCAGGGGTTAGGTTAGGGCACTTTATTCCCACAGGAACACTCCAGAACCAGGAAGCATGGAAGAAATGTCACAGAATTTCCTTTTCTGCAGTTCTTAAAAGAGGCTGCCACTTGTCGCACACCACCACCCTTCCTCAATCCATGTCAAGTGGCTATGGGACAGTCCTGCCTGGAGGCAGGGGAGGAGAGGCTGGGACCTCCACTATCCAGGGGACTCTGGGACCCTCCCAGCATTTTGTTGCCAGGATACTGGACAGCCCACCAGGGATGGTGTGCATGGTGCGGATGCTTCTCCAAGGCCCCATTCCAGGCACAGCGGTGTTGGTAATTAGAGCTCATTCCTTCCTGACACCAGCAGGGGCCCTGTCCTGTGGAGGGAGGCAAGCTCAGGGCTGGCTGCAATCCTTCCCTCCCCACCGGCAATCCTTCCTCCTGGTCGGTGTGAGGCAAAGCCAGGTGCAGGAAGCAGCAGAATTAAACAACATCACGTGGGTGGGAGGAAAGAGGGACAGTTGTGATACCAAGGAAATATTCATTACAACAAAAGGAAATCAAAGCCCCAAATGATCCCGCAGGGAGGAAAGGTGAGCAGGAGGGAAATGAAATGGAAAACACCAACAAATTGGAAATCAGGCGCAGAGGAGGGGGAAAGGAATTGAAACGCTCTCGTGCAGGGACGCAGCTCCCCAAAGAGCGGGTCTTCCTAGAAAGGACCTGAGATCCAGCAGGTCTGCGTTGTAATCCCACAGTAAGGATGGCCACTGTGTTGCTGTCTGTCTGCAAAGAGATGGTGAAAGCCAGGATGTCTCTGGCCCAGAATTCTTCCTGTTCTCTGTGAAAGTCAACTTAGCAGACCCAGTCACCTCAAAAGACTGGCTGATTCTCTTGCCCAGGGTGATTTCCTGGTAAGGCTACCTGGGTACCCTTGAAAACATTTCTCATCTTGGCAACAGCAGAAGAGCTCATGGCCAGATACGTCTGTACCTACTGGACAAAGAAGCGGAATGCAGGGTGGGCTCCACCAAACTCCGCATCTCAGTGGCTCCCTGTCCTTTGACGGTCCCCTGGGGATTCAGCAATGTCTCCGTTTGAAAGATGAAAGGAGCATTCTTGCTAAAAAGAATGCTTTCGTAAGCACCGCCTCCTCTCCTCTCCAACAGCAGGTTCTTGGAGCCCTGGTAAGTTCTCTAACTCACCCCTCTACCGTCCTGGTACCCGGTGCAGCCCTTTAGCTCCCTCTGCCTTTCCGGCCCCCCTCACGTGACTGCATTGCTGGTCCCCCCCAGGAAGGCCCTTCTTCCTCTCGCTCTGGTCTTCTTCCTGTTCGTTGACCCAGCTTCTTCCAGAAGCTTCTGCACAGGCCACCTGGGCGTGTCCCCCATCATTTGCACTTCCTTCATGGCACTCTTCTGGGCTCCCCTGTGAATGTCGTTAAGTCTCTTCCGATGCTTTTTCCAGCCTGCCTTCACCTGAGGGCCTCACAGGAGCCGGTTCAGGCCTCCTCTCCTTGGCGTCTCCCTGTAAGCCCGGTTCAAGGTAGAGTGAGTGCGCCAGCTGACTGACTCCCGGAGGTCTGGACACCACCAGCCAGACAGGGTGTTTGGGCTAAATTACATACTTTGGGGGAGGCATCTATGAGGTCACCTTTATAAACCAACAGGCTGGACTCTGAGCTGTCATGTTACCTACTAAATCCCACAGAAAGAGGGAGTCGGAATTGAGATGATGGATTTCAATGTTCGCTTCCCATCAAAGGGACTTAAAACCATGCGTGAGAGCAGCTCAAGGAAGCAAGGCTCGTTCTCCGGGAGGAGAGAAGCCTCGGGTTTACACGCTAGCCACCTTCCAGCCTGAGCCAGGCGGTCATAAAGGAGGGAGAGGAGACTCCATCCTTGTGCTCCATGGGGTGGAACCAAAGCCAGTGGAAATCAACTCAATGTGGAAAGACTTCGGCTCAATAGAAGAAAAACCATAGAACAGTCCAGGTGGCCCTGAACCCGCTGGGCATCCTGTTGCTAGAAGGGTACAAGGGAAATGTTGAACAACTTGCAGAGGCGATTTAAGCATGGAATGGGGAGAGAAGAAGGCAGCGGAGGGGAGGGAGATGGGAGTGGACCGAATGGCCTTCAAAGTCTTTCCAGCCCTGGAGAATCTGGTCATTACTACAGAAGGACAATGGCTTAAAACAGCAAGGGACTTCAAAGTCCTCTGGAAACCATTGTCCTAATCATGGCGTCAGGAAGTCTAGAGAGAACTCCAGGAATCATTTTCTACAATCTCCCCATCACTAAGTGGCCCTGCCCGACAGTGTGTTTATCACCAACCCAGAACTTTCCACTGGGGCTAGCTGGAATGTCCACACGGCTGCCGCCGGAGGTGGTGGTGGGCTCTGCGGTGGCAGGTGGGGAGGAGAGGCACTTTCCATGCTGGGACAACATTGCCGAGGGCCCCAGCGCCAGCCCCGGGATCTCTGCTGATGCACCTCTCCGTGCTGGAGGGAGGGAGCTTGGCAGGGAGCAGCTGGAAGCAGTGAAACCAGTACCCTTCCATTGTTGAGCTGCCTCGCCAGCTGCTGACAAGGGAGGGGTTTGCAGACAGACTGAACCTACAGCAGGATGAAAGTCGCTCAGAGATAGACACACACACTCCGAGAGTTCCCTGCGCTTAAACTGTTTGGAAGCTCCTGTCATACGCACCTCGAGCAAAGAGAAAGGAGGCGAGTGGGAATGACGGCTGGAAGTTGGGCATGTTTCCCCAACGCTGGCGCTGCTCTGTAATTCTCCTCCTCCTTACGGAAGCTTCCTTTCACAATAATTGGGGAGTGGCGTGACTCACAATCATGGCGCCTTCACTCTCCAAGGAGCAAGAGCCAGTTGGCTGGCACAGGTGGCTGGTGGGATCTGCCCCTTGGCAGGGCTACTCCCAGACATCTCTGGGGCTGCCACGTGCTGGCTAGAGTGGGCCAGCACCTGTGTGGTCCTAGCCTTCTGCGCCTTGGAAGCATCTGGTGAGCTTTGCACTCTTTGTACAGGTGGTTGGCATCCTACGGGCACAACCATAGGCTCTTGGAGTGGGCACAGGCCAAATTGCCCTCCTGGTGGTGGAGCAAGATTAGCTAGGCTGGGATCCCATAACAGGAGAGTGTGCGATCCTGGGTAAGTCCTGCTGGTTAATCCTTTCATCTCAGCTCTGCTGCCACCTTCCGCGCCTGCTCCCTCCAGTCTAGCTTAGAAGCCAGTCCTGGGTCCCCATCACCGACGCCGACTTCCATGTCTGGTCATCACCCTGCACAGGCCCTGTCTGTTTGCCTTCCTACTCTTCCAGTAGATTTTGAGATCTCTGAGAGTCCTTTCCAAGCGTCGTGAAACCAAGCCAGTCTGTGCCTGAGATTATAAATTGCTCCAGGGCAGGGCAGGGCTGGGACCAGGGTGAATAAGAAAGGCACCCGGTGTGCAAAATGCCAGGAGGTACACACTCTCAGGCCCTGCAAAATAAATGCCTCCTGGAAACACTGCACACCACGCAGCTGCGCTCACCCAAGCCTGGCCCCAGGACACGGAAAAGGAAAGAATATTAATTGTCGAGAACCAGCTATGGAGGGTCACCACATTATTTCTTTTATCTTCAAAGCAATCCTATAAAATAGGTACTGACGTCCTCAAATTAAACATGACAAATTGAAGCTTGGGACAATTTTGTACCTAGTCTTCCTAATGCCAAAGTCCTCGCTCATCGCAGAGGACACAAGGTCAGGTAAGAGAGGTCTGAAAGGACAGAGGCCTCACCACTCTGGACGTGAGGTTGGTGGTGCTCTGCCCAGTGCCCCCGGATCCCCACTCAGCAGGTGTGGCTGGGGCCTGGGCACATCTGCGTCTCCCAAGCTCCCCAGGAGGTTCCCATGAGCTGTCTGGAGGTGAGGACATCGTACTTCTTCAAGTTCCCCTCATAGCACCTTGTGGCACCCACCGCTTAGGATCAGGAAGTCCTCCCTCGGGTCTACCCTAATCTGCAGACTTTTTACTGCCAACCCCTCCCCTCTCAAGCAGGCCTCCGTGGACACTCCCTGCGGGCTGCCAAGTTGTGCTAGTGCCAGTGTTGGGAGAGACCCCTGGGAGCAGCAGCCACCGCTCTGTCTTGCCTGTTGCCACAGGCTGCAGGAGTGACCTTGGTGGGGGGGCAGGGGGGCGGCACTACCCTCAGGGTCTGCAGACTCAGAGACAGATGATCGGCCAGCAGAGATGGGGGTCTTTGTCAGCAACCCTCCCAGGCCTAGATGGTTCTGTGTCCCCAGCCCACCCCTCTGGCTCCTACCTTGACTTCTACACCCCCTCTCCACCGGTGTCACCACCGAGGAGAGCAAGTGCCAGGTGAGCCGGAGTGGGCCCCATGCGCCCCCACACGTAGAGCCCCGCGTGGCAGAGCTGGCAGCAGTCAGGGCAGCTGGCCACACTCCAGGTTTCCAGAGTGGAGAAGAAGATCCCACGCTCGGGATGGGTTCCTGGGTGGTGAGATCAGCAGGTGGCCCAGCTTGGAGCCAACCTGTCTACCTTGATGAGACCAGAGGCCCACCCAAGAAACAGGGCTCAGGAGAGGATTACACCTGCCCATCCCAGCTGCCACCACCCTCATTACCTCTCACCTGACCTAAGTCCTCAGGACAGTCCTCGAGTGCCCTGCCTGGCCGGCCCCCAGGCCACCTCCAGCCCACACTACACAGCCCGGTGCATTTACCTTCCCAGGTACAGCTCCAGCAAGGGGCTTTCCTGCCCATAACCTGGCACCCATTGAACACAGGACAAGCCCCTCACCCGGCATTCCTGGGTGTCCGTGGTCTGGCCCAGACCTCCTGGAAGGTTCTCTGCTGCTCCTCCAACACACCCACATTCTCCCGTCCCCCGCCCACCCAGCCTCCTGTGCCCGCCTGCCCTTGGTGCTAGCCTTCATCTGCCAACAGCGACTTATCTCCACGATCCTTTTCACACGCTGCCCCTGCTCCTCCTTCTCTTACCCGCTAGACCCTTGGCCTCCTGGAGCCCTTCGCCTGGTGCTCACCCCTGGCATCTGCATCCCTCCCACGCAACACCAATCTGTGAGTTCCTTGAGGGCAGAGCCGTACTGCCCTCGTCGCTGTACCGCCCACCACCCCTACCGTTCCCTCAGCTTCTCCCACACATAGAAAGTTGTCAGTGGATGTGAGTGGTGTTGAATTCCGATAGGAAACAGTCCTTAGTCTGGAAGGCTCTTGTTGCAGACGGCCTTTGTGGGCAGGAAGCTCTGCCTCGTATCCAGCCCAATTCCACCCTGATTGGTCTTCATTTTCATTCCTCGGTGGAGATGGAAAGCAGTGGATTGTCTTCCCCTAAATAATCACCTTTCTTGAGCTTTAACACTATTATTAAATCACCTTCGAGCCACCGTTCTTCTTCAGGCTGAATAATTCCGGTTCTTTTCATGTTCTTTCAGAATGTTATTCCTGCCCTGTAATTAGCTTGGCTACACTTCTAAATTCTCCCCAACTTCTCCACATCCAGAAAGAAGAAGGGACTTGGGAGGGGACCAGAAAGCTCTGAATTGAGGGCCTACTATGTGCCAGATACTAACCCCCGCTGCATGTAATCTTCTAGTCACCAATGAGGTTGCTGCTCTTCACCCATTTTACAGATGGGGAAACAGATGCTCAACATGGTTGGCAAGGTTTCTGGACCTCAGCACTATTGATATTTGGGTCCAGATAGTGCCTTGTTGTGGGGGAGCTGGCTGTACATCGTAGGGCGTTTACCAGCAACCCTGACCTCCGCTCACTTGATGCCAGTAGCAACCGCTCTTCCCTCCCCGACAATTTTGACAATGAAAAATGTCTCCAAACAAAACCAGACGTCCTCTGGGGATAAAAATCACCCCCAGTTGAAAACCACCAAGCTAAAGAAATTTTCCAGAGATCAATCAATTTATAAGTAACAGAGAATAAACTTAGATCCGTCAGCTCCAAAGAATTTTCTTTCTACTACCCCCATACAGTCTCGTAAGACAAAGTCTCCCTAGGAAAATAATGGAAGAATGTCATTACATTTTCCACTTTCTTCACTGCTTACGCGAACATTTAATTCACTATATGTGTCACCGAAATTGAGTAATAGATTATTCTGCTCCATGTCTAATCCACACTCCCCAAGTTCACCCGCTTTCAATTTGAAAGCATTAGCTTGGGTCCACTGTGACCACAGGAATTTTTTCCCCCCCCAATCAGTTGCTCGGTGTCACTAATTTCAAGCCTATTGTAGAGACATAGCAGAAATAGAAAACAGATCCCCCTCCTGCAAGAACGAAAGGTCTAACCTGGGAGCTGGATATACACATGAGCAGTTCTAACACTTACTAAGAAATGCACAGACTGTTCTTGCACCATTCCTAACCAGGCTGTTGGAAAGGAGGAACACTGAGTCCACTGAGCAGTTGCTTAGACTACAGATGCCAAGCAGTCAGTGTAAGGAGTCAGCTGAGACCAGCTGACTTTGGCACAGTGAAGATGCTGCCATAAACCGAAGCAGATGAATACTGTGGACTGCAAGTTGTGACAGGGACGTGTGTGCTGATGGGACACGCGATAATGAAACCAGGTGTCTGCTTGCTGCATTTGCCATTTCTGCACTCCAGACCTGCCCCGGGAGTCACGTTCCTCTCTGAGGCAAGCTCCTCCTCCACGTTCCACCTCCTGTGTTCCAGGTGTCAAGGGTGGGGAAAAACACCAGGTGGGCACATGGTGAACTTTTCACTCCTCGTCCCAGGCATTCATGGGAGCCACACCGGGCCTGATGCAGCTCCTTGATCTCTTTCCATTTACCAAAATTTGAGCTATTTTTCAAGATTCTTCTCTCCTTCGATCCCCACCGCCTACTCCCTACGCTGGCCAAATCGGCCTGCCAATCTTATCCTGTCACAATTTTCTATTAACATTCTTTTTTCTCATTCATTCTTTCAACATGGGGCTTTTGAGACTCGACTCTGTACCAGGTGCTATCCTAGGCGCTGGGGGTATAGGAGTTGCAAAGCAGACACAAATCCCTGCCCTCATTATTGGGGGGAAACTGACATTCTGGTCATTATTTCCACCTGCATGCTTTGGCCTCGCGCGCTCTGTCTTACATCTTAAAAACTCAGCCCCTCCTTCAGCCTTAGGTCACACCTCGCTCACCTCCTCCATGAAGCCCTCTTTCATCTTGAGCAGGGTCTCTCCTTATTGCGGACTGCTGTTGCCTTTACTGTGTGAGCCATGCAGTTGGCATGTATGACATTGCTTTTCCTTATCTTTGTGCACCTGTCCTCTCTCCCAACTATAATGTAAGATCCCAAGAGGGCGGGGACTCTGTTTTGCCTCTGTAGTCCTGCAGCACCCAGCAGAGTGTCTGGCACAGAGAAATAATAACATCATGTCAGAAAAATAATAATAATGACTGTACTGATTGCATGCTTATAAAGGACCAACCATTGTTCTAAGTTCTTAATAAATATCAGCTCATTTGATCTTGATGGCGTATGGGGTTGGTGGGGCTCACGCAGGAAGCAGGAACACAGGTGGAGGTGGCTATGGTGGCGGCGGCAACAGCAGACCTGGTAAAGCTGTGTGCCAGGAGGGGCAGAGCAGGTGGTTACGGAACGCAGGCTTTGGAGGAGGACCCAGATTGGCGTCCTGGCTCCATCGCTTATCAGCTGGGCGACCGTGGGCAAATGACTCCTCTTACCTTGGCTTCATTTACTTTCCTATGAAGTGAGGATAATTACAGCCCCCATGTCCCCAAGGTGCGTGACAACTGCATAAACTAATGCAGACAGAGCACCGCCAGCACAGAGGTGCCTGCTGTTGTTATTATTATTATTGTTGTTATATCCCTCTTCCAAGAATCACTCACACCTGCTGCCTGTCCCTTCCTGCCCCAGCTCCCCATCCCCTGCCCCCAACACACCTCCTTCCACATCTCACCCAAGTGGAGGAAAAGCTGAGTGCATTATACTGAGAAGAGCCTCTTCAGTTGCTGCCTTATTTCTCCTCTTCCAACAAACGAGTCCTGAAACAAATAGATCCCAGACGTCACGACTCATTTATAATAACCCAGCATCTTGGGACCAGACAGGGGGTGAAAGCTCTGCTTGGGTGTCGACAGAGCATTGAGGACTCCAAGATACAAGAATCCAAGGGGACAGCTCAGGAAGCCAGGCTACATGCGAGATTACTGTCATCTCTTCTCCGCTACTGCAGAGATCGGCTGAGCTCTTTCATTAGAAATCTGATACTGCTGTAAAAAAAAAAAAATACACAGCAGCCTCAAAATGTGGGCACGAGGCGACCTCCTGGGGAAAGTAGCTTCATGTGTGCCGGCTACTGGCACTAAGGGCTCGTTCATCCACTGCCTCTTTGCGTTGTCGGCTCCCCAGCACACGACCGTTATTCAATCCGTGTTTTGCAGGGTACCAGGAGTGCTAAACCCTCTGCATCTCTCATACTTCTACAGCAGTTGGGGTCTGCGGCAGCCTCCTTCTGCCCAGCTTTCATCTCTGCATCCCTCCATTTCTGCCTGCAGCAGTGAAGCATCAATTATACACTCCAATTATGTGATTATACATATTTTCACTAATTAATAATAATTCTTGCTACTCATCCTGCCAGCTCCCATTGGAGGACTTCAGAGGGCATTTGAGAGGATAACTCACAGCTTTGTCACCCAGGAGGGAATGGGCAAGGCCTGTAGAATTCCTGGTACAAAAGGGAAACTGAGGCACCACAGGTACTTCCTTGCGACAGAGTCAACCACTGAATCTAAGACTTGGCTTTGTCTGGGTAGAGGGTTTGCTCAAGAAAATGAGCCCACTGGATGTCGCTGCTGCCTGGAGAGGTGTCAGGAAGAAGAAAGTAGTTTAGCCCAGAGATAGTACTTCGTAGGTGTTCAATTGGCTATCATTATAGCTAAGATTCTCTCTTATTTACAGAAATTTGGATCTTTTTTTGGTTACATGTTATACTATGTCCTTCCCTCTTGAGATGTTCTAACATGCTGTGAAGAAGTTACTTTATGATTTGGATAAAGTATAGTTCTATTTCCCAGTGTCATATGTCCGAGCAGGATGGGACCTGAGAGGTGACCTGGTCCAGTCTACTCAGTTTCCAGAGGCAGAGGCTTGAAGCCCAGAGCCAATGAAAACTACGAATGCACCCCAATGTCATGTCCATTGTCAAACCTAATTATCAAAACAATACAATAAGGTAAATTTTACTATCCCCGTATTACAGAGGAAACCGAGGATTTGAGAGTGACTTGCCCAAAGTCACGCCGCTCTTAAGTGGCAGAGCTGTGACTAAACCCAGGTTCCAGCACATTTCAAAACCAATGCCTTTTTCACCGTGTCATGTCAATAGCACAGCCAATTAGTGGCAGAAGACTCCAGCACTTTGATGCATATGACAAATCAGTGAGCTCTTCGAATAGGAGATAATCCAGACTGACAAAGAGAACAAGACGTTCCATACTCAAGCTGAGTGTTCCTGAAGCCAAATTTCATTTTCATTAGGTGCAGTCAGATAGTCGTCCTACTCATTGAAAAAAAAGGAAAATCAATCAAAGCGGTTTTCAGACTGAACAGACTTGTCAGTCGACGGACTTGACTAGTCCAGGTCAAACAGTTCATCCAAGCTGAGCTAAAGCCGTGCTGTCAGCAGGTTGAGCGCAGTCGAGTGAAGTTGAGATTAGGTCTCCACACCCAGTTGCAGAGGCCTAGCCACACTTGGTCCCGCCATCAGTGTCCGTGCACCAGCCTCCCCTCCCCCGCTCCCGCCGCCCGCTGCATTGCCCAGCTGCATGGGGCCTCGGCCAGCAGACAGAGCTGGGCATGTTGTTACCTCAACCCCACCCCCACCACAGCAGGGAGACAGAGGGTCAGGACCGGCTCCATATTGAGTCTGTGGCCAAGGGCAGAGCTGGCTTCAGTGGACTTGGAGAGTCCAGGCAGGCTCAGAACTTACGCCCATGAATGAGCAAACCCAACAAAAGGAGACGAGGCTCTGGATCTGCCACTCTATCAACTGTCCACTTCACAGGTACCTGCCCTGCAGGGGAGCCCAACGAGGGCAGCCACCAGCCAAGCCCTGAACCATTCCCATCGCAGGAACAGGTCTGAACACCGTGTCTGCCACTTTCCCCAGCTGCTTAGTTCTGAAATGAAGACAGAGTCCCCATATTCCTGTTCCAACTCAGAGACTGGATGTGAGCTCTCCTGCAGCTTTTGATCAGTCCTTTTCATAGAACTGATTTGCTAGGCTGTGTATTAACTTTCTGTGTAATCTTTTGACTCTATTAGAAGTTGACTCTATTAGAGTTAGTATTAAGATGCTATTATGCACAAAGATATACAAATGGCCAATAAGCACATGAAAAGATGTTCAACATCATTAGTCATCAGGGAAATGCAAATTAAAACCAAAATTAGATGCCACTACACACTCATTAGGCGGGCTGAAACTTAAAAGAATGAAAACGCAAGTGTTGACAAAGACCTGCAGCACTGCGTATGTACCATACCACGACACGGACTCTCATGCATTCCTGGTGGGAGTGTAAAACGGTACAACCACCACTTTGGACAAATAGGCAGCTTATTAAAAAGTTAAATGTACATTTATCTCAAAACCCGGCAATTCCATTGCTAGGTATTTACCCAAGGGAAGTGAAAACATGTGTCTACACAAAGAGCCGTATGAGAATGATCATAGCAAATTTATTTGTAATACCCCAAACCAGAAACAATTCAAATGCCCATCATTAACATGTGAGTGAACAAGCAAATCATAGTGTAGTTATAAACTCAATGGAATATTACTCAGGGAAAGAAAGGAATGAACTATTCATAAATGGAACAAAATGGACAAATTTCAAAACAATCGTGCCAAGGGAAAGAAGACAGACACGAAAGAGTATAGTGAATGCTTCCATTTATATAAAGCTCTAGCAAAGAGAAACCCAATCTATCGTGACAAGAAAGCAGATCAGTGATTGCCTGGGCCCAGGAGTAGCAGGAGCACCAGGGAAGCCAGAGGGTAATGGAAATGTTTATATCTCGATGGTGGTGGTGGTTACAGAAGGGAAAACATTTTTCAAAACTCACTGAGCTCTACACGCATAAAATAGGTCTATAAACTTTAGTTTCAGTAAAGCTGGGAAAAGGCCATGTGTAAGATTATTATGAACAACCTTAATTTTGGATTTAAATAAACAACTCTAAATAACATTTAAATTTAACCCAAATTTAGAATTAAAAGAACAAATATCAAATAAAGGTTCAAAGAAGAAAACACACACGCACGCACACACACACACACACACACAGATACACACACATAGATGCTAATACGCTGGACTCAGTCCTGGGAACCCCGGAATACCTGAAAACTGCCCCTAAGGAGACTCTTTAAAGACATAGAATATATACAAAGGAGGAAAAGCAAGACAAAGGAATATGTTTTTATCAGCCATAGCTTTCTCCCCAAACCTACTGTAGAACTATAGTACCCTAGATGGCACCTTCTGGAAGGTTCCATTTGCTAGACCAAGCAGCCTGGAGTGGTACAAAACCAAACAAGCCCCTACACCCTCCTCCTGTTCCCAGTGCCCAGACCCAAGTCTCAGAACCTGCCCCTCCTGCCTAAGCCTCACCCACCAGCACCAGTGGAAAAGGGTCCAGAAAGGGGCATTCACTCACTCAGGATTATTTCACTCTCCAGGGCATCACCCACTGGCACATGCACTGATCGTGTCCAGTGCATCCTTACTGTGCAACAGGATCACATATTCAAATTCCTACAGGGGCCAGGTAAGGTAAAGGAATGGGCGAAGTGGACCCACTGTGAGACAAGAAGGAGTGGTGGGGACTGGGGCAGGCCCAGGAACACACAAGTCGCTGTAAGAGGAGCCTCATGCTTCAGAGCCCATTGTTGGCAAGTGGGAAGGTGGGGTCAGTGTCGTCAGGCCTTTTGCTTTTTCCAGAGGAGCCAAAAATTCAGACATTTATGTGAACTGTCTCAATTTTAAATATTGGCAAACAATTCAGAAAATTTGAAACATGGTATGGGCCAAACAAAACATGTACTCAGGCCAAAGCAGTGAAGAGCCACCAGGTTGTGAGACCACACTAGAGGCCAACATCCCCTTGGGGCAGGCACCATGGTGGGGTCCCAGGGCTGTACTCCCCACTGAAAGGATTTGGTTTGATCTCCTAGTCAAGGCATAAATCAACATTCCCAGCAAATTATTTTCTAGCTCTCCTTGAACTCTCCATCATAGGACTATGCACTCTCTCCCCTACCTGCTTCCGCTGGCCCTGACCGTTCCTTCAGGACTCAGACAACATGGCACCTACTCCAGGAAGCTTTCCCAGATCCCCATATCTGGAGGCTCTCCACAGGGGAGCCTCCTCATCTATGCCTCCCTGGCCCCCAGACTTCCCTTATCTCAATTCTTTCCACACTGCATTACTCACCTGTCATCTGACCATGCTGACAGCTCCTGAGAGCAGGGCTTGTGTATCCAGTGGTTAACACACATAATCAGTATATCAGTTAGCCTATTTTGATTGCAAATGATAAAAATTCCCTCGGACTCTCTTCAGTGCACTGCAAATACATTCTCCGTATTAGTGACCAGGAAGGCATAGCTGGATTGAGGCACAACTGAGACTGGGGTTCCCACAATGTCGGCCACGCCTGGCCTCACCCCACTTCTCCTCTGCACTCAACTTCCATCCTGGCGCCCAGATGGTAGCAAGATGGTGGCCAAAGATGGTGGCCAATCCAGGGTGTGCATTTACCACATTATTAACCCCCTTTCATAGAAGAGAAAATGGAGGCACCAAGGTGTGAAGTAACTTGCTCAAGATCACACATGAGGTGAAGGAGTGAGAAGACAGAGAAGCGGTTGGCTTCCAGAACGTGTATAATAAATGTGATATAATTCTGTCCCTGAGGTGTGCCTTTTTCTTGGTCAGTTCCAAATGCAGCCTCTGATGGCCAGGCAGCCTTTGTCTAAATGGTACAATGAACACTCTTCCCCACCCCCTGCAATGTCAACAGTGTATAATGGCAGAGGGTGAGCAGAATAACTTCAATAAAAAGAGAATTACACACAGGGCAACAGCCCATAGCACACACACCGCCAATCCTGGCAGGAAGTGAGGTTCTTTGTCCTTCAGCATGTTTTCTGGGAAATGTCCCTTGTCCACTGTCTTCCAAGCCCACACTTGGGATGTACAATGAGGAAGATGAAACTTCTGGAAAGAAGCTCTCTACTTGATGGGCTAGTGGGGACTTGTGGATTGATTGCCTTAAATGATGGACATGTTAGATAGATTATTTGACAGCTTTGGTGTTTCTCTTGTAGAATAATTTGCTCAGATCTTTAGTAAATGATGGGCATCTTAGATATGATATTTGACAGATTTGGTGTTTCTCTTGTAGAGTAATTCTCTCGGATGTTTAGTTGGCTGCCCTGTGGGTTAGCACATGACGCCCTAGCTGGGCAGCACTCTGCCCCTCCCCCCGCCAGCAGCCTCCCGGGCTCCACCCTCCCTGGGGGAGGGGAGAGGATTATTTGGCGCCTCCTGCATCCCCTGCATTGAGTTGGGGGCTTATCATGAAGGTGCCTGGGAAGGGTGGTGGGAACCAGCGTGCTCCCAGGGCACCCACTTTGCTGTCCTTACTTACATTAATTTTAGGTTGGAAAAGACCATTTAGCTTTCTCACCATGCATTCCTGCACATTTCTGGCGCTGCAGATTTCAGGTCATAGGCAGGAAATGGCTCTCTCAGTAAAGCCTAATGTAAATGTCATCCGCTTCCAAGCAAGCCAGTTTCACCCTGAGCTTGCCACTTTCTAATAGGACCTTACTGAAAGTCACTTCTGTTTAACAAGGACCCCAACCTTTCAGCCATGGTCCGTGAGTCCACACCACTCAGCACACCCACTCAGCCGACACGCATGTGTGATCTCCCACTTGCACGTCCCCACTCCTGGAACTAACATCTGCATCAGTTTTGTTTAAAATAACAGAAAAAAACTACTCAAAAATGCCAGGTCCAGCTGCCAGCACAGCTGGATTCAGGCGCTCAACTATGTCATCAGCGCGGGGTCTGTTTCTCCAGTCTGGCTTCTTCCACGTGTTGGTTTCTTTCCAGGTTCCCTGTGGTTGCCCCCAGTTCGAGACCCGCACCCTCACCAGTTAACTCCAGCCAGGTTAAAGTTAGAGCTTTTCTTCTCCAACAGTCAAACAAAAACTCCATGTCCACTCTTACTGGTCCAAATTTGTCACGTGTCCATCCTTGACCGAATGAATGGTAGTGCCTTGGGGATGAAGGGCTCTGATTGGCCAGGCCTGACCTCATGCCCACCTGGAGGCAAAGTCAGCACCACCTTAAAGAAAGGAGTGGGGAGAGGGTGTTTCTGCAGAGAGGAACTGGAGTGGGGTGATCTCGTGCAGGCGAGCGGAGTCTGGGCAGCCCAAACAACAGAAGTCTACACAATTGGTGCTCAACAGGTATGTATCCTGTGAATGAACAAATGAGCAGCTGACCGTCTCAGCCTGAGTGGGAAAGTATTCTGGCAAGAAGGAAGACTTATCTTTTTTCTTCCCTGCTTAAGGAAATCTGAGCCAGCGCGTCCTAAGAACCTGCGTGCATTTACGGTGAGTTCTCAATTACCTCCACGTGGTGGATTCTATCTGGATTATCCAGGTCAAGTGTTAAACTCCAGGCTGGAGTCCCCTGGTACTGCAGGACTCCAGGCAAAACCCAGGAGGCCAGACTAAATTACCCTGAACGTCCCTTCATTCAACAAGCTTTGCCGTGTACTCCGGCCATCAAACAGTGTGTGCTCGGGGAATGTCAGTTCACTTTGATGTTTGTCTGGGCAAAGCAGGCATAGGAAAGCAAATCCACGTTTGGCAGGAGGAGGCAGGGAGCAGGGCCAGGTTGGGAGACTATAGCAATCCTCCCAGAGCCAAACCTGGAGACGCCTGCATGTGCACGAGTACACGCTCATACGTGGTTTGGGATTATCTACCTCGCTGCCTCTGGCCACTGGCAGGAATACTCGGGGCCTGTCAGACCTGGTGGGGCAGTCACACCAAATGA
The DNA here is from genome assembly GCA_004363605.1 of Indri indri. Taxonomy (NCBI): domain Eukaryota; kingdom Metazoa; phylum Chordata; class Mammalia; order Primates; family Indriidae; genus Indri; species Indri indri. Next base: position 10,687 of record RJWJ010014756.1, on the reverse strand, counting down.
CCTATAGAAAGTAGGAAGGAGGAGCCTCTTCTGAGTTTGCTCAGGGGCTGTCTTGGGTTGAGCTCCCTAGAAGCAGATCCTGAGAAAAGCATACACGTGCAAGGTGTTCATTAGGAGAGGAACCGACCAGGTAGTGGGCAGTTAGAACAGGGAAGGGGAAGACACTGAGAAGGCAAGTCCCAGCCTCAGCCTGAACCAGTGGAAAGCTCTGGAGTGTAAATCACACTGCAGAGATTTTGCTCCCATCTTAAGGTGAAGGTACTGGCTTTTGTCCTTCTGCACCAGTAGTGCTGGGTGAGGGTGAGGAGGTTGTAAACTCCCAGGCACATCCAGCTGAGGTGGCTGCAGGTGCCCCAGAGCAATGCCCTGAAGGCTGCAGGTGCAAGCCGCCTGCAGCAGAGCACCCAGAGGCAGGGCGCCATGCACAGAGCAGTGAGAGCGATACCGGCGACCCAGGAGGGCACCGCCTGTGTCCACTGCAGATGCAAAAGCACAGAGGTGTTAATCAACTGCCCCAAGCCCCAGAGGAGCAGACTGAGGGAATTGGGGCTTCCAGTCCGCTGGGCTCCTAATGTCCAGATGGTTCCCTCCAGCTCCTCATCCTCATACCATTCCTGGTACATCTTTCCTTGTTTCCATTCCTGGCATGGTCTTTCCTTGGTTGTATTTCTCCAGGCTGCCCCAGGCTGGACACAGGGGTGAATCTTGCTGGAACCTGCCCTCCCACTCCCCAGCCCCCAGCCCAGTGCCCCAGCAGCGGGCTCTGCTCAGCATCCTGACTCTCCCTGGTGTGTGCCGCTCTGCCACCATTTCCTTTTCAACAGATGGATTATAGCAAGTTCACTTTCTGTATCCATCATGTTACAAATCATTAAGCATATTGACACGGAGTAGGGACACCTGTGTACTCTCAAAAGGGCTGGGTGTTTTTCCACTGATGAGTGGCAGGTGCCACCTTGTCCTCAATTACAGGAGTCCCATCCACTCGAGGGCCCAAAGCCACAGCATAGCACGGAGGTCATGGTGATTTTTCTAGACCCCTCTGCAGGGACCCTTCCCCAGGCCACAGCTTTAGCAGCTGATCTTCAGAAGCCAGAGACAGGCCTTCCGAAGGGCAGTCCAGCTCTGAATTCAGCCAACAGCAAAAGCTGGTTGACAACTGCTCAGGGCCTCAACAGGCACAGGCTCAGCCCTGCCTTCAAGGGACCCACAAGTTACCCCAAGGTCATCCCCTCCCACCCCTGCCTTGGGGCAGGACCACAATCTCTGATCTCATGAGAGTCTCAGTATTTTCTAACACTATCTCATGAAGCCTGACAATAACCCCATGAAGTTTGTATTTTTATGGACATTTTATAGCAGAGGGCCAGAGCAGTCCAGCGCCTTGCCCAAGGACACACAGCTAAAAAGTAGCAGGGCCGGGCATCAAACGCAAGTCTGGCCGGCTCTGTGGTCAGGATCAGCACCCACCCAGCTGTCTTCTTTGCCTTTCAGCTGAGGCCCTCCCTCTGGAACCCTGTTCAACAGTGCAGGCGCTTTCTCATATCTACAGTAATTCCTTCTGTTTGTAACTTAAACCCTCCTCCTCTTCTCTCTTCATTGACTAGCGGACAGATGTTTGCTCCACCCACTACCTTTCCTTTTCCAAATACACTTTCAATGTTTGATTTTAGCACACATCGGGGGAGAACAGGGGATGATTACGAGCCTCCCCCCAAGATGGCACAGAACCCAGCCAGCACCCTGTGCAAATTAGGATCCACGTATACCAGCCTGAGAGTGATGCCTCCTTAGATTTTGTGCCCAAAGTGCCTGACCTGCCGCACCTGGTCCAGGCCTGATGCACGTACACACACACACACACACACACACACACACACACACACACGCTGTGTGAGCACATCCCCATCCCTGTCTTCTCGCCATCCCGCGTCCTTCCATCCTCCCACACAGTCACCCCAACCTCACCCTTTCCCCGGCCCCTCCCACCCAGAGTCTTCCATCCCCGCTCCCACGACCCCCACATGGAGCCATCCTCATGAGTGGTGCCCCCCACAACCTCTCCCCGACAGCCTCCCCCAATTCCAGTGCCCTGGGTCCCCGAGCAGAATGCCACTGTTCCCACAGAAGCCACCACGGAAGAATAATTGTGTTGTGATTTTCAAAGGAAATTGAAATCCCCTTTTTACTGCTTTCTAAATGAACCTTATAATTTTTTCCCTGTCCACCACGTCCCTGCACACTGCCTCCTCTGCGTGTGTGTGTGTGTGTGTGTGTTTGTGTGTGAGCGTGTGTGAGCCCTGCCCATGTAAGCAAGCTGCTGGGCTGGCCACTTGCCTCTGGTAGAGCTGAGGAAAGGACGGGTCACCCCAGCGGGGCTGAGTGTAAGTCCATGGCCAGGAGCCGCACAAAGCAGCCTCTCCCCACCCTACTCTTGGCCCCTCAGGTTGGAGCCTCTGAAACAGAGCTGGCTGGATCAAGCCTGAGTCCGCCAGGGGTTGTCCTGGGTCAGACTAGACCAGCCTGTCAGAGGGAACCAGGGCTGGAGGCCAGGAAGGGCGGCCCCAGAACGGGTACAGCAGAGAGCTCTGGAAAGCAACAGGTGTCTGGATTCGAGGGTAGGAAGAATGTCCTGGGAAGCTAAGGACAAAAGACTGCCCTAGTGGAAAAGTCAAAGAAGGATCTAGAATAGAAGCATCAGGCAGGGAAGGGAAGAGGAGGAGGAGCTGGGCTCTGGGGCAGCGTGGGTGATGAGCACAGTGACTGCCCCTAGCGGGTGTGGCCATCCAGAAGCCCCTGACCTCCAGGCCTGCTCATCCAGAGAGGGAGGGAACCAGGGACCGTTCTTCCCTCAGTAGGGGCAGGGAGAATTGAGCCCATCAGAGAGGGTGAGCCAGGGCCATCCTTGTGCCTGAGGAGCAGGTCCCCAAGCATCCGGCTCCCTCTGGGGGCAGTGGCCTTGGATATTTGGGCTGAAAGTCCACCTTTCTCTGCTACCCCCGAGTAGGTAACTAGGACCCAAAGCTGTAAACAAGGAGCATTGAGAACCCCATAGCCTAAAACAACTGGGCTTGGACCACTCCTCATGGCTTACTAAGGGGCCACCCCCTAGCCCGAATGCCACCAACTGCTTGCTCTTCTGCCAACATGAGCCGCAGGCCTGGGGAGGGAGTGATAGCTGCTCCTCCTTTCCTGTGGGAGAAGGAGCTTCGCTCACCAGATGTCCTGGTTGAGGGGGGCAGTTGCAGCTCCAAGAGACTCATTTGGAGATTGGGAAAACCTACTAGAAAAGGACTTGGGGGACCTCATCTCGGCAGTGGGCCATCCACTTAGGCAGCAGATCTGAGCTGCCTTGAGCTACCTGAACACGGGCAAGGAGACAGAGATGGCAGGGGGAGCGGCTGATGTGGCAAGGATGGGTAAGTTTTCAGTGCAGCCAGGGACACTGCTGAAGGTGGAGGCTTAAGCCACCTTGCTGGTGGCCACCCAAGAGGGCAGCCTGTGAGGCAAGGAAAGCCTCCTCCCATGGGAAGAAGGATCAGGAGAGAGTGGAGCTGGAATAGGTCTCCCCTGCTGTGGGGAGCTCTTTGGTGGCGAATCAGCATTAGCCTAAGAAGCAGCAGGACCCTCCATGCCCCAGTTAGGACAGGTAGGAGGCATTTGTCCCTTCTCCACCTTCTTCTTACCTGCGCAGCGTGGGTTGGGGGGCCAGTCTGCAGCAGGGAGGGAGAACTGGCACGCCAGAGGGAGATGTCACTCCCAGGGAGGGCAGGGAAGGGGAGGCCACCCCTACCCCGCTCCAGGCCCCAGGCCGTCCTGCTGAGTGAGGAAAGGTGAGTCTCAATCTGCTGCAAGATAGGAGTCTTAAACTCTGTTTATTTAATAACCAAAAAATAAGTTATAGAATCTGCCCAAGAAGTTGTCAAGGGACAGAAAAGGGAGATTCAACAGAGTATAACTGAAAGCAGTGACATGAGAAAAATTTTTTTAAATAAATATTTCATGTTAGTGCCCAACTGAATCGAACACGAATGATAAATCAGTTACACAAAGGACAGAGACTCCCGTAGACAAGCTCAAGTACGAAGGTGGGGGTGGAGGGAGTGTATGGCAAGGAGATGTGTAGAATAATAAACAAGGGAGACAGAATCCCAGTGGATTCTAGCAGTCGGGGCAAGCTCCCAGACAGGAAAACCCAAGGGTTGCTGAGGAGCTAAGGCTGTCCGGTCCTCCAGCCACCCCGCAACACGGCAGAGCTTTGTTATTGGGATTCAAATCCTGGCTCTGCCACTCCCCAGCTGTGTGAGCCTGGGAAAGCCATTAAACCCCCCTGTGCCTCACTGTCCCCATCTGTAAAATGGGAGAGTAGCACCTACCCAAGGGGTGGCTGTGAGGATTAAATGAGTCAGAATGGTATAGGTCTTACAGTAGTGCTTGGCATGGCATTGTCCCTCTCCTCTGGTGTCCCACCCTCTGGCTTGCCTGCTCTCCTGCTCCGAGTCCCTGCAGCTCTCTCTGCTTCTCCCCTGTAGCCTGCTCTCCCCCTTACCCCCTGCTGGGCCTTTTCTCTACCTCCCCACCTCTCATTCTCATCCGTAATGGTGGCTTGTGACCCATGGGGGCCCGGATTGCACCTCCAGGCCTCTTGCCCTCTGGGCACACTTTAGCTTCTGCTCCTGGGCCCCCTGTCCGGTGCTTTCTGCATTTCCCAGTTTCACCTCTCAAGAACAAGAAGCCGAATGGCCCAGCCCTCCCAGTTTGGGCAGAGCCCCTCATAGGCCACTGCAAGGCCATACCCAGGCAGGGAGGAGTCACGTGATATAAAGCATGGCCAGCGAGGGCTGCCCCTCTGGCAGGGGCTGTGGGCCTGGGGAGTGGGGCACAGCTCCTCTCAGAAGGGGCGACGAGCCAGGCAGGCCCCAGGATTGGCACGTCTAACACGAACGGGGATGCATTCGCTCTGTCCCAAACCTACAGTGGAGACACAAGAAGGAATGGAAAGGGACTAGGAAGACTCTACCAACAGTCATTTGTCAAATCCCGTCTGTGTGCTCAGGGCTCTGCCGTGTGACTGATGGGTCAGCGGGGCAGGGAAGGCGGTAGGGACAAAAGGCTGGTGAGGGGGCAGCAGGACAGGCCGAGTGCCCTTGAGTGACAGGCGCCCCTGGAGCTGCCAGAGCCACTGCAGATGCAGGGTGCCTCCCTCCCTGCACAGCCCGCAGCGTTGCTCCCCTGCACGCCCCACCTGCCACCGTCCCTTCAGCAGTGGAGCTCCCGTCCCCGCCAGGCGTCCTCTTGAAACCTGCCAGGTCCACCTTCGGAGCACTGGTCACCTTCCAGGACTGCTCCGGCGTCACCTTCCTCTCAGATGAAGCTTTCCCCAGCCGGGACAGACACTCAGTCTTCCAGCCCCACTTTGGTGTGAATTTTGTTTGAATTTACACATCAGCTGCGCCCTTCAGACTGAGTTCCTGAGGACAAGAATCTCAGCTCGCTCATCTCATATTCTGGCCCCTGGTCCTGGCTCAAACAAAACTTTGTAAAATGAATGATTGACTAAAAAAAAGGGCTGAAGCGTCAATGAGGAGATGGAGCTCTAAGAGGGAAAAGATTTGAACAGGTAAAACCAAGAAATGGTCGACATTCAAAGGGAGCAAAACGCGGGCAAGAGCAGGGAGATGGAGGTGGGGTCCACGGAGCAAGCGGACTCTACACCTGAAGACAGGGATAGGTGCAGGGAGAACCCCGCCCGACCCTCCACCCCTCTCCCACCCTCTGCCACCGGGCCCCTGCCTCTCCCACCCCACCCCACCCCAACCCCAGTCCTCCCTACGCCTGCTGTCCTGACCCTGCCAGGGGCTCACTGAAAGCCCAGCCTGGATCCAGCTGCTGCGCGTCGGGACTGATGATGCTGGAGGTTTCTGAGGGAGCCTGAGCACTGACCACAGGGCAAGCCTGGGATTGGCAGGCCGTCCTCATCTAGACAGCAACAGGGCGGCCCTGCTGGGAGCCTGCTGGGACACTGCCTCTCTGCCTGTCCTTCCAAGTTCAGGGGAAGCCAGCGGTCCCGTTCCCCTCTGGGTGGCCCCCACTCCTCTGGAGACCTCCAGTGTCATTCTAATTCTTCTTTGATGCCCCTCCCACTGCTCCAGTCACTGGCCTAGAAGAAAGAAGCTCAGAGACCTCAAAGGGGTTTTCACAAACTCCCTCGCATTTCCTTCTTGGGAGACAATCTGTGGTGCTTTGCACACTCCTCAGACTGTCCTCTGCTGACCCAGCCACTAGACGAGGGGCTCGCGGAGTGAGAGTGGGGAAGATGCATATTTATCAAGCTCAACCTTCATGCCCCGTGCTTGGTAGCATTATCTCATTTAATCCAGCAGTAGGAGGTTCTGAATTCCCTCAGCGGACTTCTTTGAACTGTGGGTAGTTTCACAGAGTCCTGGGATTTCTGAGGTTTGAGGAAAGCTTCCATCTCCCCTCCTTGCATCCCCTCCTTGCTTCTGTCTCTGCTGCTTCCTGGAGCAGATCCTCGGCTCTCACTGGGGACATGTTTTGGTAATGAGATGCCCAAGCCCTGCCCCTATAGACAGGTGTGGGTAAGTCTGGGGTTGGCCAGCCCCAGGTGATTCTTTTCTTTTCTTTTTTGAGACAGATTCTCGCTTTGTGGCCCCAGGTAGTGGTGTCATCATAGCTCACAGCAACCTCAAACTCCTGGGCTCAAGGGATCCTCCTGCCTCAGCCTCTAGTACCGGCATGCACCACCACGCCCCGCTAATTTTTCTGCCTTTAGTAGAGATGAGGTCTTGCTCTTGCTCAGGCTAGTCTCGAACTCCTGTGCTCAAGCAATCCTCCCGCCTTGGCCTCCCAGAGTGCTAGGATTACAGGTGTGAGCCGCCAGGCCTGGCGCAACCCCAGGTGATTCTGATGCAAACCAAAGGGTGAGCACCTCTGTTAGAGCAGGTCCAGGAAAGCCAGCCACCACAGTGGCTTCTTCATCCTGTCTCTCATGAACAGGTGGGGACCCAAGGATCAGAGAGAAGTGACGTCCTGCAGGTGGCACAGTGAAGGAGGCTGGCCTAGAGGCTTGCCCTCTGGCTTCCCCAGTGCCTCCACCCCTGCAGCAAAGGTCCTGTCCCTTTCCCACCCAGCTTGCCCCCTGCTGGCCCTCAGGGGCAGGTGAAATATCCCAGCTGGTGCCTGGGCCCCTCCCCTCCCCATCCCCAGCTCTCCCTACCTGGCCTCAGCCTCAGGCTCCCATTTCTGTAGCATCCTTTATCCCACTGCGTGGTAATTGCTTGTTTACCTGCGGGCCACCGCAGACAGAAATGCCAGGACAGGGGATCTCTGTCTTACTCTCTAGCCCAGCCCAGCGCTGGGCCCGGCTGAACGGAAGGAGCCCAGTAGCTATTTGTTGATGTACCATATTCTGTGAGGGGCTGCGCTAGTGACTGCAGTCCTTACTCTTTTAGGGACATTTGCTGTTTTTAAGAGCAATGCTTAACCCAAAGGTACGGCATGTTAATGGTGGCATTTTCAGCTTTGTGGCCTGAGGAATCTTTCTGATACTTCTCAAATCATTTCTCAGCGGTAAGGGTCCTGCATGCTCCAAGAGTAGCTTCTGCCAAACCTGCCCTTTGACCACACGGCTCAGATGTGACTGGAGGCATTTGTGCTGTCCCACGAGGGACCACCGGGACTCTTCACGCCTTTCTCATGACTCCAGTGGCTCTCCCTGACTGAGGAGTGGCTCGCCTGGCCCAGGCCCTCATCCCTCCTTCTGCCAGCCGAACGCAAAGCCCAAGGTGCCACACACTTGTGATCTGTGGCTTATGAATTTCTGGATTATGGGCACAGCCAGGGACTCTGACAGTCTCATTTAGCAGCCTCTCCCGGGCCTGGGCCAGGCTAGCGGCCGCTCCAGCTGGGGGTTCGAGGAAGTAAATTTGCTCCTTGGAGCTTTGAGCTGAGGAGCATATTGGTACATCTCACCAGCCCCCTCCTTCTGCAGATAATCGTGCAGGCCGCCGAGCCTCCTGTCACAAGAGAGAGCTTTGTTCAGGAGGCAGTGATGGGCGGGCGGCTGGCGTTGGAAGCCTTTTGAGTGGTGGTCCATCACGCGGCCAAGCCACCTCGTTGCAGCAGCTGGACTCGTAAGCAGAAGGGGGGCAGGTGGACAGGAGAGGGACGTCCACTGCCGTCCCAGGCTGTGCTGAGGGGAAACAGCTGTGGAAATGTTTTCGGAGTGATTGATTCACTTGGAAAGATGCTGGGGAGAAAGGAAACAGGAAGAGCCATTTCCTGGGCCATGCCCTGCCTGAGTCACACACACAGGCAAGCAGGGCCCAGAGACCCGTGGCACCTGCTCACCGAATACCTGTCCCTTGCAGCTCCTTTGGTGTCCCTCTGCTTCTCAGGAGACACTCCGGGTCTTTCTGCCCCACCTGACTCCCCACCGAGAGCATCTGGGATTCCGGGAGCTGGAAACCTTACACTCCTGGATCCTTGTGAACAGACCAGCCAGCGTTCCCTGAGAGCCACCGCCGCTGAGCACTTCCCCACGTGTGACTTCCAGTCCCCCTCTACCCCGAGGCGGGTTATTTGCCTCTCTGACACCTGAGGCAACCGAGGCGCCGAGCAGTTAAGAGACTTGTCCGGGGTCGATGCCAACAGCAGAGCCGGAAATCAAATCCGGGTCTGAGAGCTCACCCCCTTACCTGCCTCTGTGGGGCCAGGGATCCGGCACAGGCCAGCTCTGAGAGGGAACTGGGAAGCTAGCTCCGGCCTCACCCTCCTCCGGGCTCCTGGTGCACCAGGAGCAAGGCAGTGGGGAGGGCGGGAGTCACCTTAAATCTTTTCTAGAACAAGATGGGGCATGAAGAAAGGCACGAGCAAACACTAAACGTCTAGATGAGACAAGCTGGAAACGTTTTTCACGAGCCTGAGAAATGTGTTGGAGTTGAGCTCTGAGGGTTCCGGTCAGAAGCCTGACTTTTTTCCCACCTCTCGATTTTTTACTATAAAAAATTTCACACATACAGGAAAGCTCAAAGAATGATACAAAAATAGCCCATGTACTCACAATCTACAATTAACGTTTTGTCAAATTTGCTTTACCTATGTGTTTTTCTAGACCATTTGGGCCTAAGTTGCAGACATCAAGACAGATGTCTTAGATGTTCTAGACATTTCAATCTGTTTCTTTTAAAAAATAAGGACAGTTTCCAACATAACCAAAGTGCCATTACCACACCTAAGAAAAATTAACAATAATTTCCTAATATCATCTAATCCATATTCAGATTTCTGTAATTGTCCCAGAAATGTCTTTTAGTGCTGTTTTTTAGTACCAGACTCCAATCAAAGGGTGTGCATTTGATTAAATGCGAGGGCATGCTTTCATTTGGTTGTTATGTATGTTTAGTCTCTTCCATCTAAAATGGTCTTCCTGACTTTTTTTTCATGACATTAATTTTTTTTTTGAAATCAAACTGGTGGTCTTGTAGAATGTTCCACTTTCTGGGCTTATCTGATCATTTCCTTATGGTGCTATTTAATTTGTCACTTTATTTCCTGTATTTCCCGTAAACTAGACATTAGATCTCGAGCTCGATTAGACTCTCAGATGCCCCAATGGTCCCCACATCCTGGCATTCATACCCTTATCTAAGCCCCTGCCCTGGAGTGTGGGCTGCACTTTGCACTTGGCTTCTAAAGAATAGAATATGGCAGAAGTAATGGGATGTCAGTTCTAAGGCTTTTGTCTCAAGTGTTCTCTCCCACCGTTGAATGGCTAGCTCCAGGGCAGCAGCTGCCATGTGTGAGGGCGCCCTGGGGTGAGGCCCACCACCAACCATGGGAGGGAGCCTGGGGCAGATCTCCCTGCTCCAGCCCAGCTGAGCCTTCAGAGGAGACCCCAGTCCCAGCCAACAGCTTGACTGCAACCTCATGAGAGGCCTTGAGCCAAAGGCACCCAGCTAAGCTGTGCCTGCATTTCTGACCCACAGACTCTCTAAGGTAATAAATATTTGTTGTTTTAGGTCACTAAGTTGTGGGGTATTTTGTTATGCATAGCTGTAGACTAAATTGTGCGCCCCCCAATTCACATATGAAGTCCTAACCCCCAAATATGACTGTATTTGGAGATAGGGTCTTCAGGAGATAATCAAGGTTAAATGATGTCGTAAGGGTAGGACCCTGCTATAGTTGGGTATTTATCCCCTCCAAACCTCACGGTGAAATTTGATTCCCAGTGTTGGAGGTGTCTGGGTGATGGGGGCAGATCCCTCATGGAGAGATTAATGCCCTCCCTGGGGTGAGTGAGTTCTCACTCTATCAGTTCCCATGAGAGCTGATTGTTACAAAAAGCCTGGCACGCACCCCCCTTGCTTCCTCTCCCACCTGTGATCTCTGCACACACTAGCTTCCCTTTGCCTCTGCCATGAGTGGAAGCAGCCTGAGGCCCCCACCAGACTCAGATGCCCAATCTTGAACTTTCCAGCCACCAGAATTGTGAGCCAAATAAACTGTTTTCCTTTGTAAATTATCCAGCCATGAATATTCCTTTACAGCAACACAAAACGGACTCAGACAGGCTCTAATCCTATAGGGATTGTGGCCTTATAAGAAGAGAAGGAGTTCTCGCATTCTCTCTCTCTCTCTCTCCCTCTCTCTCTCTCTCTCTCTC